>JAGFPH010015226.1:0-21697 GCA_018207615.1 Philaenus spumarius | reverse complement strand
ATCGTTAATATAAAATAAAAATGTTTGTGGCCACATTATTAAGGTCGTTCTTGTTTAGAGTATCCCACCTTGCAGCTGGACAAGAAAGACCTTAGTAATACGGCCACAAATATGTTTATTATATATGTTAACGATTCATTTTACTTTGGTTTTGTGTGTGTTAGTGTTGTGTGTTAATCGTATATGTGTTATTACAAGCCTGATTAAGCATATAGGCCTACCAAACGGCGAAACAGCGTTGAAGCTAGATCTACAATACGATGAAGACAACTAATTCAAGGTATTTATTGCTACATATTAAACAGTCCAAAGCAACACATTACAATATTCGTATCTTTAAGTATTGCTTGCCTGTCCATTAAAAAGATTTAATTAGCAATAATGGATAGTGACGTCTGCAGTGAAACTAAACTATTTGATTTAATTAAGTACAACTAAGTTTTATTAACAGTTGTTTACTATAATTCATTTTGTAGATAGACTTGTTCACTTAAATTAAATAGGAATGTACCAAAATGACAAATGAACTAATTGTTCTGAACACATTACATTTTTACGAAAACTCTATTAAAACAAAATATCATCACATTATAGACTTAATATTGTAACAATTTAACCATCTAACCAATAACAGTAACCGTGGCTGTAAAAAGGTATGAATTGTTTGTGAAGACTAGAGAAAGAAAGAGCTACCAAATACCGTACATAACAATGTTCTTCATCATATTTCGTTATGGTTTTTCCGTTAAGTAACACTTTAATTTGGATGCATTTCAAATATCTAAAGTAATCGATAGTAAATTATTTAATAATAATTTTATTTTCAATGACAATTTGTTATGTTTGATTCCAATTTTCTTTAAAGTATACAAGCTCTTTCACTTGCAACCAGTACTAACAAGGCATTGAGCCTACACAACCAATCAGCAACACGACATAGTCCGAGTAAGGTTACAGGGATGGTAAAACTAGTGAACCCATAATATCCAATATCTATTGTGCTTATTAATGGTCGCGAGAGATGCTGGCGGTTCTATTAAATAAAATGTGTTTTTTGTATGTTTAAGTAGTTTCTTCTGAAGAACGAAGTAAACAAAAACTATTGTAAACAATGTAAATTTTCAACGAATTCTAACCTCAAAGCAAGTAATACATCTTATCCTAATTTAGTTTTTTATATCAAATTCAAGTTAATATTTTGAAGTTATAGTTTTTCTCATGTCTATCAAATTAATATGCACAAGGTTTGTCAAGAGATATTACAAGCATTTAGAAAAAATGCAGGCAATTTTAATTTAACTGACAGACAGGCTGATAATTTAAAATTAGTTGATTTCTTGATTTATTTAATTTAATTTATATAAGTGAAAATCGTTTAACCCTAATATAAGAATAGTTAGATAGACAATAAATAACAACAGAAACTTTTCCCACAAAGTCAAAATGTGCCCCACTTAACTTCCTAAGTTTAAAGTAGAAGTAAGTTTTAGCTCTTATACCTAATTTATTTATTATAAATTTTCTTTAACTCTAATGGCAAAATTGGACTACTGAAATTAGGAATGCTACTGACAAAAATATCCTATGATTATTTGTTTGTCGTTAAACGAAAATGTAGTTACATTTTGTAATAATTTCCTCTAACTTACTACACGTCTCAAGGAATATTATCATTTTGTAATAAGAAACAGGTTTAAATTATTTTATTATCATATCAGTAGTCTTGAATAATCAAAATTCTCTAAACTAATATTTATATACCAAGTTTCACTTACCAAGTTTCAATAAAGCTATTCAGCATATGACATCTCTCATTTCTCTAATACTATAAATAATACAATCACACAAATCATTTTCTTTCACTAAATAAATATTATTTAACTAGCTGACCCGTACGGCGTTGCCCGTGGTTGTTAGTATGTTCAGTCTTTTTGACGTAATTGTATTCTTTTTAAGTGTTCGTTGAATACCCGTGCGTATCCTACTGTGGTCATGAAAAAAAGGCTACTTTATTTAAGAAAGCACTGAAAATTGTATTCCTGTAAACTACTGTCTAACATGAAAAAGCTTTAAATATATCGTTTTAGTTTTTACTAATTTTGACTTTCACTTAATTTCATTGACAATGTTGCGAGCACCTACAGCCTAAAAGGAAGCTACGTACCAAATTTCATTCCAATTCTTTCTTATAGGGATTTTTAGTAACTTTGACACCCCCCCCCCCCCAAACCTCCCTATAATTTCGAATTTCTTTTAACCCTTTCTTAGCGAGGGTTTAAATTAGCTGGGGGTCGTAGAAAAGATATTTGAATCACTTTGTAACATCCGCGTTAATTTAGGATGTAACAAACTGGTTCAAATAGAGTTTGTGATTTTAAATGTATAGGCCTAATTAGTATAAGATATTGTTTAGTATTTAAATATACAATTATATATCAAAATAAAGCTGAATGTGATATTTTAATGGCATTTAGTTTAATTCAGATTGTTTGTTTAGTTTTCAATATATGTTTAAACTCGTGTATGTTTATGGTTATGCATGGTGTCAAATACGGTAATTTGTTTGTTATTATTATTATTGATAGCGAAAATATGTTTTGAAAAGTATTAAAAAATTCATAGTTATGATATATTTTATATAAACAATATTTTAAACAGCATATCTCTAAGTAGGCCTATATAGATATTTAATAACCAATGTTTGAGTTGAATTATAATTCTGTAAGCATTTTTCGTTGATTTTTTTGTGTGTTTGTTTCTAGTTTTTCAATCTAACCTTAAAAAGCTGTTAATTTTGAAGAGTATTAAAGTGATTATAAATTTGTTAAATAATGTTGCTATGGTAATGATTGTAAACAAACATAACGTGTTGCTAAGCTTTTTATACGAACAGCTGTTTTTGTAAGCTATGGTTTTGAGTTCATACAGTAAAGGCTGTTGAGTTTCTTCCAAATTTGAAACTTTTTCGGGAAACTTTTCAAAATTTTCTTTACGTAAAAACCTTCTATGAACTACTGCAAACATTTTAAGACCAGAATTAGCCAAATCGGTCCAGCCGTTCTCGAGTTTTAGCGAGACTAACGAAGAGCAATTCATTTATATATATATATAGATTAATACTTGTGTATAGTTTAGTACGCTTAAACTCGAAAACATTGTATGAGACATTTGTTTGTGAATATGATGAGTAAGATTATGAATTATGATTTACTCAGATTACAAAATACCTTCTGACAGTATTGTTTTTTTGCATATAAATATTAGTAAAATGGGTTTGGAAGATATAATTAAAGCATTAACTCCTTTGAGTATATGTTTAAGCAATATAATAGAATGACTGAATACTTACTTTAATACTTGAGGTAAACAGTATTCGATAATGTCTCAGAATATCAACAGAACCTAGGATAACACGTACTTAGCTAATGAGGAGCTAATAAGTGCTGCCATGAATTGCAATGGTTATGTTAATGTCTTTAATATGTTAATTGTAGTGTATTACTGCTTTTTATTAAATCTAATTAACAAGGAATAACCGTTAATTATTATCTTTGAATGTAGGGTAATATTATATTTATTATCGTTGCCTTTTTATGTTAAGTTAAAAGGAAAGTTTTATTATTTACAAGCAAAATAATCACTGATTAAATACATTATTATATCGCTTTCGTAAATATGTATCTTTGATTTTTACTGAAAATAATTGCCAAATATGATTCCAGATTCTTGTTTTTGAGAGTAAAGACGTTTGTATCATTTTCTTTCCTTCTTTTTATAGTTTCAAATAACTTTAATGTCATTAAAAATCTTATTTCATCATCATAATTCACATTTTTATATCGCAATGTTTAAGTCAAAATGTACTGCCTTAGTTTAATTTCAGTAATATAATTTTTTTAATTTAAAATTATTTCATGGGCCTACTTTATAGTTTAAATGTAATTTGTAGTATAATATAACCACCAATAACTTGTTGTTAGTGACCGACATTATTTTTAGTGAAAAATATTGTAAAGTGTTTTATACACAAATATTATAAAAGAACTTCGTTTGCCTATCAGTGTTACAGTTATTATTTTTAATTACAGTTTTTATGTAAGCAATGATGGCAGTTTTAGATTCATCTTTCGAATTATATATATATAAAGATAGGCATTTTTAATACAACACTAACCTATAAAAATAAAACCTCAAACAATGTTGAAAGTGTTTGGTAATTGCATGATTGGATAAATACTTTAAAATTAAAAATAAGTAATTTTAAAGTAAGTACCTTTGGTGTAATTTTAGATATAATACTTTATTTTATAAATATTGTTTAAACATAAATTAATTCACTGTCATTTATGTAAAGGACCAAATTGCTCATACTATTTGTAAATTTAATTCCATATCTAACCATATAAAATAAATTTGTAGGACATTATAATAGTAAACACAATTTGAACTACGTTTGAATCCAAAGGTCCAGTTGATAGCTATATTAATTAATGAGATTGCAAACAAGATTAGGCTATTAATAGAAATGTACACCAACCTATAAACCTGTCACTAACTAGATTTAGGCAAACAGCAAGTATAAATGAGAAGAGAGCAATCCTTACAACTATATATAATTATATATTTATATACTTATATATATATGTTATGTTATGTGTACCAATAACCAGAATCTAAACTATAGGCCTAATGTGTAAGATATCAAATCAAACACCATAAACACACGTTAATCCAAAATAGTAAAAATTCCATTCACCAAAATACACACATAACTCACATCACATCACAACATAACAGAATACTAAGATAATATATTTATTATTAAAACACATTCGATAAATTAACAAATAAATTGTTCAGAAAGACAGTAGTAAAGAACTTATTTAATTTGAAATCGATAATTGCATATTTTAAAATAACAAATATCAAAACAGAGCCACGGCAGACATATACACCGCAAAAAACACGGACCGTGAAACAGGGTTTACACTACATTGTCTAGCTTCCGCCAAAAAAAAACCCTTCAATAAAATAATATTTAATAGTTTTAAGTCAAATTATTACAATAGAATATGTAAATTAAATGTCTAGGATCATTTTTAATACAAGAATATAAAATAAATTTTGAAATAATCAAATGCAATCAGTATAACGAGTTAATCTAAGCTACTTGTAAAAACCGGAATCTGTGAACCCCGTTCGAAGAAGAAATACTTAGGGGGCTAGAAATTCAAACGACGCAATACTATATAGTTTTAGTGGATTTGAAACAGGACAGTTGGTTGTTGTAACAGTGTACAGAAAGTTGCAAGAAAAGTGACTTATAAGTTGTGTATTGGAAAGAAACAAACCTATAAGTATTTATTTTGATAAACACTATCAAAACAATTTCAAATACCTACAAATTCAATAAGACTGAACTGTGAACTCGGTCGTTTAGAACAGTGACTATCATAATAAACGTTTCATCCTGATGAATGTAATGCGATCATCTTCTATGATATAATAATCAATCTTCAAATAAACAATCTTCTCAAATCTGAACTACCCATTTAAATTTGTTTTTAAATTCATTTCAACAATGCGTATCATAACTCAAAACTTGTTTAAGGCAGCACGAACATACTGGTATGATTTGGAATGTGCAATAAAGATATATTTTAGTATATTAGTTGTTAGAGTTAGTGTTTTATATGTAAAGGTATTGACCAGCAAGACAGGCCAGGAAGTATACTATAAATACGGAAATGGTAGCAAGGCACACATCTACGACGTATTGGCCGTTCTTTCTGTTACCTGGGTTTGAGCCGAATCAGCCAATAGATCAGGCAATTTTACCTATTATACCAGATCATGATACATTAGGGGTGCTAAAAATAATTCATGAGGTACGAAAGGATTTACCGCGGATTATGGCGCAAACGCAAAGCAAGCAATGTGAGCGGTATAACGCTAAGCACGAGGAAATTGAATATAGTACAGGTGACCAGGTGTTGCTTTGGGAGCTATGGAAGCCTAACAAATTGACGGAAGCCTAACAAAAGTTGCAAGATTGAACAAATATTTCGCGAGTACTTCTGGGTGAATAGCGTTTTTGGTGGTTATTTTGCGTTCCATGTTATTGTGTGTATTTAGCAGTAAGTTGTAGGTCTAGTTTTAGTTTCTTTTTTTATGTGATATTTTAAGTTTTTTATGTCAAGACAGAGTGCACTAAGGTATCGGTATGTACAAGGCAGTAGAATTGGCGGGCCTTTTGCAAAGATAAGAAACAAGGGGTGGTTTGCTGGGTGTGATGCAATAGATTTAAATATGACGTTTGGGTCGATTTCAGGCTGCGGCGGTATATATATATTGAGGGCATTGAATGTGTATACCACCATTAATTATGACATTTGAGTGTGTTTAAGAGGGAGTTAGCATGGCTACGAGGGCGGCATACTTGCGATCCATGGTGTGTCCGGGAGCTGCAGGACTGAGTGTGGAACTTCTGGGGCCATTCTTCAGGAACCTTTACCTTGGATGTTTCGGAGTGACAGAAAACAGCAGACAGAGTGTAGATGGACCGATTGGTGTCCACGGGAATGTGTTTTATGCCTCGTCAGCGGATAGTGGGTCGCTATCTGGAAAGTGCGAAGGATTCCCTTACCACACCCCTTTTCCCCAGAACTTTTTATTCCCCCAAACATATGACGTTTTATATGTTGAGTGTTCTGTAAATTTTGTTATAATGTTGTAAAGCCGTATAGTGGATGTATGTATGTGTTTTACACATGTTTATGAACATACCCCCCGAAGGAAATGTAGGACAAATGTCGAGGACGACATTTTAGGAGGGCCGGTATTGTTATGATTTGGAATGTGTAATAAACATATATTTTAGTATATTAGTTGTTAGAGTTAGTGTTTTATATGTAAAGGTATTGGACCAGCAAGACAGACCAAGAAGTATACTATAAATACGGAAATGGTTGCAAGGTGGCGTGAGAGGTCGTTTAAAGCGGAACTCGCGTTGCTATGGTTTGTTTTGGAGATGACAACAAGGAAGCGATGGATGGGATATATACTGGACCTTAACATAGATTCGAGGCCAGTCTGTTAAAGTGTGGGGGCCGAAAGCTAGGCCAGTTAGCTAGGGACGAGACTTGGAAAATTATTGTGATGCTAAGGGTTGGAAGCTGGACAGCACGAGGCAAGTCAACACTTCGAGAAGCCTACGTGAGATTGGTGGACGAAACCGGTTCTGCAGTAGAACGAGATTTGAGTGAGTAAACAGAATACTTAGTCAATCGACATCACATTGAGTTTGGAGTCAAAAGTTTAACGGAATTAAATTCAGTAGCTTTGTTTACCGCGTTCTTGTTTCAGTCTGTCCTACGTACGTAATATCTAGTAAAATAAATGTATGTAGCATAAGTGTAGGCTAATGTATCAAATCGTATGTATTTCTATCATTGTATTGTATGGGTAAATATAGAGATAAGCATTCTATCACTGAGCCACTGATTTATTATTATCGATTTGTTCCTTACCGATTTAACTAACTAACCAATTTAGTGTTTGAACCCGAAACAATAAGGGAGTTAAATTCAACCCTAATAATACCAAACCCGAGATATTTAACAAACATAGAAACAAACTTTAATATTGTATTATGAATATATTTGAAATATTTCATGTACTATAATTTCATACCTATTTAAATAATCAATAAATAATTATTGTTCCATTTTACATTCTGTCAAGTTTGAATTATTTCAAGAATCCAATAGATTCAAATATTAATAGTGCTCTATCGACTAAAGCTGATACAAGGTATTCAAAACTAATAAATTGAGGCATTTTCAAAAATGTATTTTATAAGTAGTAATATAAATTTTTATAGGTTTCTGAAAACCAATCGACTATTTAATGTTTAGGTTAAGATGTAAATCCATGTAACTCATTATTTAAATATGTTTAATGGTCTCCACTATACTTATTATTTTAGAAATTGTAGTTTGTTTTTAAGCGACACATTGAGTTCTAGTCATCTTGCATGCGTTCTTGTATAATCAAATGTAACAAACTGTGTTTGAACATTGCCTTGAAGGTGGATGTTACTAAAAGTCAGTATTCGTGTTTTTTCTTTAAAGTTCTCGTCCTAATCTCCAACCTTACTTCCAATGGTTTGATGGATTATCCGTGTTTGTTGAAAACCTTAATTCCTGACGACAGACGTGTCGTAGTTCGGTCGTGAAACAAAAGCGTTTTAAAATAAATAGAGTGTGTGTTAATTTAAAACGCAACTAATAATCTGTTTAACTCACTAGCAAGGGCTACACGGTATAGCAATACTTTTTTTTGTATTGTATTTTAATAAACTTCAACTACTACAAACATATATTTGTTTCGTGTTTTTGTTTTTCTTTGCGAACATTTGCAAGTTAATATTAAATATTTATATAGATGATGGTAGAACCATTATGTACTAATAAATAAAAACGCCATAAAACATCGTTTACCTTATTATTACATTTACCCAAAATAAACTATTAAAATAGTCTGAATTAAGAATTCTTTCCAAGTTACAATTCTTACAACTCTTTTCAAACTCCCAAGGGAAATTCCAAGCTTTCTGCCGTATTTCCCAAGGTTGTGTTTGACTTCCGCTTAAATAAAATACGTTTTAAATTTTGATACTAGTGTAGAGAAGATTTACCGTTAGCGGAAGGTAGATAGACATTGAATTAGTTATTTTACTCAATAAATTCCCATAGATTCAGCCAAATACATTTTCGAATTAATTTTGTAAGAATGATTAAACCTTGTGTTATTTTTATTCAATAAATTCCTTTAAAACATCTTGTGTGCAATTTTATTATACAATGGTAATTACAGTAAAATTTGTTCGCCTAATTCAAATGATTTCTATTGTGAAATGTTTATATTTAACATATATTTATAATGTATCATAGTTAAACTTAGATCTGTAAACATTCTTTGTGTATTTCATTTTAGATAATGTTTTTTTTTTCACACAAGTAAGTAGTACTAAAACAGAAAACAGCCCACGAGCAAATTTATGTAAATTATCAAATTATACCAAGTGAAATTATTACAGCATCACCTTCAATCCTTTTTAATTTACATTTTATATTCAACTATTTTCAAATTATTACTACCACTTATATATTGCGAATCTTTTACTGACTTCATTTGCTATTTCCGTTTATCTCTGTTTAAATTGTTTGATTTTATTTTAAATCGCCATATATTTTAAATATAAATACAGCACATTCGATTACACACAATTATTAAATTCCATTACAGAGAAATCAGACTGCTATAAGTGAGGGGGTGTATCGGGTACAAGTGTAAAGTGTGATTAACTTAAGCCTTGAGGGGAAAATTTTCTCGGATAATAATTATGGTTCTTTATACAACTTCAATTAACTAATTGCTAAGATTGTGTCTTTAAGGTAAAATATTAGTTACCAGGTCTGTAAGAGAATATTGACTATAAACGCCCAAGGGGATCTTACGAATATTTACTTGTAGAGATTATTATTTTAATGTTAGTTTGTGTTTGGATTCAAGGCATTATAAAAAAACATTACATTACATTACCTTATAGAAAAAATGTCGCTTAAATTTAATTCTACAAATCTTTTAGATACAATTTTTAAATTATTTAATATTGTTCAACAAATAATATGCAAAACGTTATAATCAAATAAAAAAAAGAAGTAAACAATATTTTGTTATTTTTAAGTAAAATTTAAATTTTTTTAGGGGGAGGGTACTCCGCGTATAACTTGAGCTAGTCTAATGGTCCACTTGAGGTATGATAACTTTATTACAAATGTACACTACTTCTTCTTATCCTTTAAATACTTAAACAAGAAATTGAAGCTATGCATTAAAGAAATTGAAAAACAGTTGAATTTTTGTTTGTGTGTTTTTTCTAGATATTAGTCTAACATTTTTTAAATGGTGTTTAGATATAACACCTATAATAGTTTGGTGTTTTAAGAATAAAATATTAAAGTCGCTTATTATGTTTATTTAGGTAAATTTCTGAGTGGAAAGAAATTAAACGCCACCACTCTAGAATATATTTGTATATATTACTCCATAAACAACAACAACTCTCATTTCTAATCTACTTTGTTTTTACAGAGTGAAAGTTTCGGGAAAATATTTAAAACCAACTGCAGTTGTTGTTTCAAAGTTGTATTAAATTCAATTGTATCACCAATGTTGGACTAGTATTCTGTTTTACGCTTTTGAATACATCATTGGTGTAATTTAAGCGATATAAAAAACTACCCAACATGAAAATTAGTTTTCAATAAATTTTCGATAAATTTTTAATTGACCTAGAGTTATATTCTCCTAAATGTGTCAATAGAGAGATGTTAATAAAATTTATTTTATTTTCTCTATTAGGTTTTCGTCAATATCGAGCCCCTCGTCTATATTATTCCAAAATATTAATTTTCAAATCTAATAATATTGTGAAAAGAACATTGAATGTTCTAAGAAATTCCAGTGAAATGTATAAACACAACGTCATAACGTTGTATAAATGCCTCATAAAACCATTGTAAGTTTACCGTAAAGTTGTATAACAAGTTTTGTATTTGATATTGTAAAAAGCTTTAGTGTATTAGTTAAGTAGAGAATTAGATTGAAGCTATATGGATTTCTTATTTAATTTGGTTTCATAAACTACTTTTACTGAGTTTAAAAAGGTTGTCTACTTTACTACATAAGTCTGTAGCCTATTTGAAACTTGACTGTCCTACTTTTAGTTCAATATTACGCATATATACTCAAGCTGGTAGAAAGCAGTTGTAAATATTTATATTGATTACATATTTATCAGAATATAACTCGCTAAATAGGACACGTTTTTATTATCACACGTTGTATTAGAAAAATAATTTCTGAAAAGGTGGTACAATTATGCGTTTTACTGTGTTTAATATCTTAATACATTAAAGAAACACATAAAATGTATTTGTTTACATGAATGCCATTTAAATAAGTACAAAATTCATTATTTTGGAAAACAAATATATCCGCCTTCGGTAAGGTTGCACAGTCAGAAGTATATGCTAAACAATCTGATAGCTAGAATATAACTGACAATGAAAAATATATAAATAAATAAATAACTAAAATAAGTTTATTCTATTATAACTATTACAAATATAAATAATAATTTGAATTCGGATCACATCCTACTATTAGATAGATATACTTCTAGTATTATGAGATTCATTATACAACTTTAGTCTATTGTATGAAATTCAGTTAAAAGTAAATAATCAAAACAATAGTTCCGTACCTTTTAAAAAAAATGTACACCTCCAATTTCGACAAATCCAATCAACCTTACATTAACAATTGACCTAACCCCTCGCTTGTAGCCACCGATTAAATCTCAATTAATAATTGTAAATCTCCCCATCACTAAATGCCTAGCAGCAATGATCCATCTAACCCATTGCTTAGAACCAAAGCTGGACTAATTCCTCTACAAACCCTAGCTTTGTCCCGCAGGATACATTCCACATTTAAGTCCCGGTATTTTCACAGGATTTAATCAATTGTAACCACCTTCATCACTTTGTGAAAACCTTAGAAAAATGTGTCAATTAATTTGTTTTATGTTTGTTTTATTAGTGTATTTAGAAAATAGATGTAATTTAAAATGGTTTAATAACTAGTTCATTCCGTTAGATTGTGTACGTCTAATATTGTTAATGTTTTATTTAGATAACATAGTCCTCTCTCCCTCTGTATCCAGTATGTACTGTGAATCAGTGCTGTTTTTTTTTTCTTCAGTTTCAAGCCATTTTGTGTTACTATTTAAAATACTTAAACTTAACACATACATGCACATTTGCAAACAAGTCGCGAATAGTAAAGCTTACTTATGATTTCCCCTCCATTTAGAAGAGACAGAGTATTAAAATTGAATGTTTGATTAAAATTCTAAGCAATTTAAACAATAAATAAATAAATTGTACTTTATTTTGTGTTAGGTGAACCATCATTTTTTCCCTTTTTGCTGTTATATTTTACTGTGCCAACAATTTTAATTTACATTTATATTAAAGTTTTTATAGTTATTCGATAATTTAAAGTTTTCTCGTTTTTGTATGTGTAGTTATTAAAATATTTGAAGTAGTTTGATTTCTATTGTTAATTATTTATGGGTGTTCTTCTTGTACGTTTATTTGCATTTGGTTTTTAGATGCTCAGGCGAAGATAATCTTTGCGTTTTTTTAATCTAAGTAAAAAACAAAACCAAAACTAAACATTTCCCAGAGAAAATAGTTTTACCTACCAAGAAAATGAGATACGAGATTCAACTTCAATGTCGCCATTATTCGTCACACAAATTACAACGCCATAATACTTGTACCTACTGGTAGTTGTGATTCGTGGAGATTTTTTGTTTTATATTTCTTATTAAAACATCTTCAGACATTTTGTATTTTTTATGTTGGTATTTAAAGTTGTCCTTCACAACTAGTTGTATATATGTTAAGAATGTGTAGTAATTTAGTTTAGTTTAGTTTTTAAAGTGTTATCAAAGAATGCAATCTCAAACGCTTGCTGTAATTGAAATAGTTTTAAACAGATGCCATTTGAAGTTTAGGCAAAACTAAATGTTTTACTAACTTTACTGAAACAATTCAGTTGCTTAATAGTTGTGTTGTTGCATTGTGTTTAACTTAACATACTTTGTAGTATAACTTGTTCATAACATTGCATAGCACAAGAACTCCAGTAGTTTTTTTTTAATCAGAAACACAATTGATTTATTGCAATAATACCTATTTCATAAATAAACAAGTAGCATTTCAGATATTATTTTTTTTATTATTTGTTAAACTTCTTTACTTGTGGCCAGTTAGACTAAGGACGATGCAGAAGTATTATATTGAGCAATTAAACCTAATTCCAGAATCTAGGTTTAAACCTACCCAACTATGTTTGAGATTTCAACTGTAGCATAATGAACGATTGCCTTTAACCTCTCAGCCACTCTACTTACTTAATATAAAATACATTTAAATTTGGTATTTATATAACGAAATAACTTTCTAGAAAAGATGGGTGTAAGTACCATACAGCTGCACTATCTCTGTCTGAAACACTGCCAACTGTTGGATCTTAATATTTATTTTTCATTTTTGCTTGTCCAACTCAATTACTACCTGAGTTTAAATAAAAGTGTATATTCGTACTAACAATATTATGAAAATACATTTAAATAACGTACTGACAAGAGTAGGCCTAAAGTACAAGCACACTTAAATTGTGGATACCCTGTCCGCCATATTGAATCTGATTCCATAAAAAAAAAAAACGACAGAATAAGTAATTTTTTCCATTAATTCGTGGAATAAATTTCAAAATTTGGTTTCATATGGAAGAACTGCCATGTGCAGATGTTGATTGCTGAATATATTTTCAAAAACATTTGATTATTTTCATAAACTTATTATATAAACAGTAAACTTGATTAATTTTTTACTCAATTGCAAAAAAAGATATTGCAAAAAACCTTAGCAATCAACACCCTTAATCTACTTTACTCCAAGAAAAAAAATACAGCTTACGTTTTTAAGAAAATAACACAAAAATATGCTTAAAAGTGAAGGTATGGTTAGGTTATTTTAACATTGAAATTGGTAGCCATCTTCGCCGTTTTGAATTTAGGGACCCGAGCCTAAAGATACATGCTTGGACAACATAGTCGATTATACAAGGGTTCTACTGACCTAGATACAAGGCCAGTGCTTTAGAATAGGGCGCAGGCTCTGTTGGTTGAACAGGCCAGTATTTTATGAGCGGCTGATGCTCTGTTGATCGGGGATCGATCTTTGTTTGTGCATTCTGAGAGAGGGTGCCACGGGAACTCCAGTTAGAAGAGAAAAGAACTCACTGGTGGAGAAGGTAGGCTATCCAGTATTCATCGTTAAACAATTTGTGTATCGGTTCAATTAAAGTAGAAGGTCGTTCGAGTCAGAAATAGTATTACATGAGCAAAGCTATTCTGGATGTTTCGTCTGGGGTAGCATTATCAAGTTTGTTAGTATTGTAAGATCGCATATTGCGTACATATATTCGCATAAACCTCGTTGTAAAAGTTGTATCAAATGCCCACTGAACCACTCGATGATAAAATATAATGATTGTAATGTAAATGACTTTGGTTTATTTTCTGGTTTTATAACCCCTGAACCTTAGCAATCCATTATTTGAACCCTGACAGTTGGGCCGTTATTCCACCCCTAAAAATGCGTTGTTTTTTGTTTGTTATAATTGTATGTACAACTTTCGGTTTGGCTGACTATACGGAAACTTATTGATGAATGACTGACAAAATCTCTGTTTTTATTATTTAACAAGTAATTACTAGTGAAAAATCACAAGCAGATTATTTTTAAGTATTAATTATACACCAGAAAAAAATCTTTAACGCTTAGTTGGTGCACATTGGAAAAGTTACTCTACTGGTGCACAACTGTCTCACAGACCGCTTAACATTTTTATTTATTATTTTATTTTAAAATATTATTTTTTTGCCTGTAAACAATTTTATTTGTTATTTGGTTATTTCTGATCAAGTTTAAACTGTATATTTGAAATTTTTTGTTATGGATAATTATATATGTTGGTATTTTTAAAAAACGTACAAAATGTACATTTTTTTATTTTAACGCAAACAAAAATATACCCAGTTAAAATTTGGTACTACTTCTATGGACTTTTTTGTAGCTAATAGACCTAAAAATACCCTGAATTTATTGTTTTTAATATAGTGTTACATGGGACCTTAATTAATGTTTTCAAAGTTGTCACTAGAATATTCGAAATAATTTGCCCAACTAAGCTTGTATGATAGGTTTTTTTAATAAAACATAAAACATTTAATTTGAAAAACATTTGTTATTATAAAAACAGTTCTTATTTATAAAAGATGGAATATTTTCCATAATAGGTAATCACACTATTGCTAATATAAACTAGTAAAAATACACCATTGAAGGAATAAGTTTAGAGTAAGCTTACAACTATATGAATCATGAGTCTATCAATATTTCAGACTTTCTCGAAATGAGATTGTAAATAAAGCTAATAAATAAAAGCTAGAATAAAAAGTAAATACAAATTTATAGGCTAGTACAAATAAAATACAAAATTTATAAGCTAAGTTTGAGGTTAATAATAGCTACAAGATATTTTGATTGAGGTTGAGGTATATCAGACTTTTATCAAACCAGATCGTAAACAAACTTAAATAGAGCTAGAATAATAAAATTAAATAAACAGTTAAATATAAGCTAGTAAAAATAGAAGTCGTAAGTAATAAATGTAAAGCAAAGAACTAATTATTGTAACATGAATAAAAATAAGAACTTAACTTTTATTCCAGTCTGGAATTCCAGAATTTTAACAAAACGTATTGTAAAAAAGAATATTGTAACAAAAGCTAGAATGTTTTTTGTTCAAAAGGTTATTAAAGTACAAAAATATAAGTAGTAAAAAACACAAACACTTAAATGCACATCACAAGTTCCAGGTAAATGTACTCTGCGACTAACTCACTTCTCTGTAGCAGTCTGGGCAAATGTTTCTTGCACATTCCAAGCATATGGATTTGCTACAGATTTGGCAGGGATATTTGGTTTTCCTTTTTAGACTTGGCGGACAAAACGAACAAGTTTTCCTCTTCTCAAAAAATTCGTGTCGCCGTGGTGAAACGTAATCATCTTCAATTCCAAGTATCCTTTTGATGTTTAACTTTAACTCTTGTGTGATAAAGCCGACAGTAATTCTACGATGCATCAAGGGGGAAGTCAGAGAGCGAGCCAGCATTTTCATAAAGTCCAATCTTGATATTTTTGGAGTATTGCTGTAAGCTTGGTACAAAACATAGCTGTTTACCCCCGCTGAAACATTGATCATGGTATAAAAAATTGCCATAGGCCATCTTTGCGACCGACGTGTAGAGCTATAATTGGCGCACATCTGGTCCACTGTGTCTACTCCTCCTTTTGTCTTGTTATAGTCAATTATTATTTCTGGTTTTCCTGAGTTCTCGTCCTTAGTGTCATCATGGTGTAAAGTTGACAGAAGTATAACAGCTTTTGACTTTTTGGGAACATATGAGACCAGAGTCATATCTTCTGTGAAACCAAACAGTGTACTATTAACTTCTCTATCTCTCTTTGGTTGGAATGCTTCGGGGATCTCAAGTTTATTCTTTTTCAATGTCCCTACATAAGTTATGTTACGTTCAGTTAATTTCACGCTCCTCATTTTACTTATTTAGGCAACCTTTCCTACTTGCTTCCCTATTTCACCTGCCGCTCGGTAGATTACGCCAGCTGACGGTTCTCCATTCTTTTCTTTTGACAAAGAAAGCTAACCTATGCCGTCCGGCCATATTGCTTGCTGTAACTACAAGGTTAAGACGTATTTTTTTGCTGCTCCTAATGTAAAAGTTGTTGTGGGGGAAAGTGCTTTTGTGCAATGTAATGTAAGGCTTTCGGAGTAAGTTATTTGTGCAGCGTATTCTAAAACTGAAAGTTAATGTCGATTATTCTCTGAAAACATATAGAAATGTTTTGTAACGACTTTCAAGATACACTCCGTATTAACACAGGTAACGATCTGCTTTCATTATTATTAAGTTTAAGGTTTTCAAACTGTCGATATTCATCCATATATAAATATTAATTGTGCCTAAATATAATGCTATCTTTCTTTTAATTAAAATTCTGTTAATCAAATTTAAAACTAGAGTCAATCATATCTAACCTAAGTTTTTATACAATCAGACTGTAAATGTTTTTTGCTTCTAACTTTTGCACTTTAAAATGTTCATAATTGAAAAACTCTGTAAAACCATATGTTTAATGGACAGTTGTGTCGTTAACTTATTTTAAAATCAGTTTGGAAATAACTATAAACTTTAAAGCATTCTGCTATTACTATCAAGCATGTTCCAACTGTAATGTTTTTGACAAACTGTAACAACCATTATGCAGCACCATTTTAAACATGTTTTTTCTGCATAATGTCAGATCAGTAATTTTGACTGTGTTTGGTCTGTTCTACAGTTTAACTGGGTTCAAGTTTTCAAGTTTTCAACATTTCAAGTTTTCAACATTTCAAGTTTTCAAGTTTTCTACTTCAACTTTTCAACTTTTCTACTACTACGTCTGGCTAAACTTTTCACCATCTAACCAAAAGTTTTCAAAAGTCAACTTATAAAAAAAAAGAATAGAAAACATGCGTATAGATAATGTTTTTTTAATTTTGAATTGTTATAATTTACAAACTTTATTACCAGTCTACATAAACATTTTATTCACCAGCTACTAAACTACAAACCTGTTTTTTTATTAATATCTGCAAATCTACATAAACATTTTAAAGGTTGTTTCTACAGAGTGTCTCTTGTGATTGTAATGTATATTTATTAAATTTTTGTCTAGGTTAAGTTACAGTATTTATAATATAAGGGTGGTGCGCAGCTAGCTACTTTTCGGCAATTACAATCCCACAGGGATTATCCAAAATTTATTCAATTTAAAGGTGACGTCACAGACTAATTTATTTTCAGTTTAGTCTATTATTTTTATTTGTTTATTTTTCCAAAATTTTCTTTATAATAAACATTTTGGTTGATCAACCGTATAGCTGAACAGGTATACCAAAATTAGGTATAATAACTCTTTCCTTGGTAAACGTACACATTATATTATAAGCTATATAGTAAAACTTTACTGTATATGAATGATTGTTTTTTTTGTCGAAATGATATTTTGTAATCTTTGTTAAAATGTACTTATAAATTTAATTCAGAAAAACGGGAGGGTTTTAGTTGTTCTTTTCAGGGTGGGTTAATTAATTAATTATTTGTTCAATTTTATCTAAGGGCATGTAATTTAATTTTTTTTAATACATAAGGGCATATCAATTTTTTATTAATGACAAACTATTTGTTTTTTTGAATAAACCATTTAACTGAATTCTGTGTACATAATTTGTATTAAATAAGTTACCTTTTTTGTAAATGGATGAATAAGACTTATTCCAGCAGATTTTTAGCTGATCAAGGTAAGGTTATCTCTGTTTAATTTTGGGTAGGTTAATTCATAATACTGTGTCGTCTATTCAAGGTCCAGTTCAGCTTCCGATTTGTTAATATTAAAAGACGGCACAAGTTTTTGGTATCAGAGCGGTGGTTACTTTCCAATATTAAATTTTCTTACCAGGTCAGCTTCACATTGGAGCAGCTGTTTTTGTTTGCTTTGGTATTTTGTTTAATGATTTTTTTTTGGTAAGTTAATTGGTGGCGCAATTTACTTTTTCACATCTACCTTGTCCGTCAAATACCTAAACACAAAATTTTCCTAACCAGCATATCTCAAAACTTACACAAATTTTTTTGATGAAATTTTAATTTTTTTTTGTTTATTGGCTTGTTTGTATAACCTTCGGAGCAGTCAACTTGAATAAGCAAGGAAAACAAAAAAAGAGGTTTTCCTTAAATAAATAAATTCAAAAAAATTTCGTTGCTCATTTGACTTGGCGTTTTAAAATCGCACATCCGTACAGCCCGAATAAATTAATTTAAATTAAACATAGATACAGGTTAACAAATTTTTTTTAATATATATATTCATTTTTTTTTTTAATACAAACACATTCAATTTTTTTCTCTCTCTCTTTAATTGCGGAGCAGTTTCGGGTTAGTAAGGAAAACAAAAAAAATATTTAATAATCTTATAAAAAAAAAAAAAAAAAAATTATAAAAAACGTTTTCAAAAAAAACTTCCTTGCTCACTTGATTTCTGCCTTGTAATTACACACCTTTTTTTTATTTTTTTTTAACAACACCTTGTTTTACAATATTGTCATTGCAAACATTTCATCTTTTGTAATAATTAATTTCATATTCAACATGGGTGATTTAACGAAGGTAATTGATTATCTTAGAAAATCTGAACTCGCTTTTGAGGTGGTTACTCGCGGAGGCCGAGTCGAGACTGTCAGGGCTATGCGGACTGCTCTAAGGAGTCTGCTTCAGGCAGGTTCAGAGCAGCTCGTAGAAACCATAAGTAAAGAAAATTTACCAGAGCACTTGGAGTTGGCTCGTTACTCATTTGATGATTTGAACGATGAGTTGGATAATTTAGATTCTAATCAACCTCCAAAATTAGAAAGATTAGCTGCCAGGTTAAACCTGTTTGAGCAAAGATTAAGCTTTTTGCTAAATGTTTTAAACAATTTAAATCTCTCTACAACCGATTGTAATGTGGAATGCAACCAAATTATAACTGATTTCCAAAGTATCAAATTAAAATTTCAAGGCTTAAGAACTAATACATCTTCTGAAACAAATTTATCACGGCTACCTGCCGCCTCGACTTTGCCAATCGTGAGTGACGTTGCACCCGATAATTTAAATTCTGTTTTTGTGTCCGAAAGAAATCTGTTTGCTGAGAATAATAGGTTGTCAAATTCATTAGGTGAAGCTCAGCAGCTTTCATCTCCTGGGTTTTCCTATGGAAAGCTGAAACATCCAGCGGAAAAACTTTTATGTACTTTACCAATAACAGACGGGTTTGATCTGGAGAAACTTATTAAGTGTATTAAAATCTGTTTAAATTTATGCCGAACTTATCCTGATTTGAATCGGAATATAATAACTGTTCTTCTGCCTTACGCTCAGGAACCACTCAGTTCATGTTTGCTGCGACACAGCAACTTCCCTGATTTTCATAAAGAGGCGCTCAACTTATTTGTACCTGCGAAAAGACGCCGCACTCTGGAGCAGGACCTCTTTTATCGCCCCCAGGGGCATAATGAGACTCTGCACCAGTTTGTGAGTGAGATAAAGGAAGCTGCCCAGGTGCTTCTAATAAATAAAAATCCGGCAGAGATTATAGAAGTAATTATAGATGCCCTCTCACCGGAAGTCAGGAGTTGTCTGGTGTTTGCCAGCAAACCTTCAAATTTTAATGACTTGGACAAATTATGTGCCCAAGTAAATAATGTTTTGTTTACTGACAAAGAGAGGTCACCCGTCTCTAAAGGTTTTTCCAGATCAGAACCAGAAGTTAGACCCATAAGGTCACCAATAATATGTTATAGGTGTGGCCAAAAAGGTCACACAGCACCACAGTGTAGGAGCGCCATGCAGCATCACAACTCTACACAACACAGACAAACACACCATCCACACAACCAATACAACAATAGATCTTCTTTTCAACAAAGAAACGATTCAAGGGGCGAGAAATAGCCAGTTTCTCTCTACGTGCCCCAAAGGCCAAAACCGACTACAGTCATATTCCTTTTTACCAGTCTTTTTATAAAACAAAACAACAACTTTCAACACCTTACAGACCAAAACATAAACAAACCGTAAACTCCGCACCTTCGAAACTTACAACTCACAATTTAAAATGTAACAAAGAGTTTCCAGCTCTAGATAGGTTCCATAAGTCATCTGGTGCTAGACCAGAAATGAGTACCCCGTTTTATTTAAGGCCCACGTGCCTTTTTTGTAAATCAACTGGTCACTATAACTGGGAGTGTCCTTCTTTTGACCAGCACAGGAGCAGGGTCGCTCGCTTCTCTCCCTTGGCAAACAATTCACTTACCAGGAAAACGTACAAGTGTTTAAAATCAAAAGGCTTAACCAACAAAATTTTACCTCTCGTGGAGGTTAACATCAAAAATTTTAAAACTAATGCTTTATTAGATTCAGGTTCAGTAAGAAGCATAATGTCAGCAGACCTTTTTGAAAAATTAAAATCTTTAAACTCAATAAAGTCCGTTAAAGAGGTAAAATCGGAGTGCCTCACTGCCAACGGAGAGAGGTTAGCTATCAATGTAGCCTGTCAAGTTCAGTTAAAGGTTGAACACTGTAGCTGGAATTTTGAAATTTTAGTGGCACCTCAGCTATCGCGTCCTTTAATTTTAGGGTCCGATTTTTTTCTTAAAAGTCGACTCGTGTTGAATTTTTTCGAAGGCACCTTCACTTTTAATTTTTGTAAGGCTATACATTTCAAATTAATTAATTTTCAAAAAAAGGCACCTCCTACTCTAAGCTTATCCTCTGCTACTCCGGTCTCTGAAAACCCGCTGGGTCATCTTAATGACGAAGGTCAAAAGGTGATCTCAGATTTAATACAAAAATTTCCTGATGTCCTCACTACTGAATTAGGCCTCACAGACCTAATCAAATATAAAATAGAATTGAAAGACAACATACCTGTGAAGAGTCAACCCTACCAACTGGCACCTCCGAAAATGCAATTTTTGAGGGAGCACATCAGAGACCTTGTGGAGAAGGGAGTAGTAGAAAAAAGCATTTCAAATTACTCCTCTCCGGCTTTTCTTGTTCAACATCCTGAGAAGAAACCCAGGATGGTTATCGATTACCGTAAACTTAACCAGCATATCGTAATCGAAGCTGTACCCCTTCCGAATCTACACCAGTGTTTCAATTGGTTTGTGGGAGCCAAGTATTTCACTGTGTTTGACTTAAACTCTGCCTACCATCAAATTCCACTCACTGAGAGTTCCAAGCATCTCACAAGTTTTTGTACTCCCTGGTTGCTCTATCAGTTTACAAGAGTCCCATTTGGACTCTGTACTGGTGCTCAAGTTT
>JAGFPH010015225.1:0-21706 GCA_018207615.1 Philaenus spumarius | reverse complement strand
TAGTCATTGTTAATGGAATTGTTCAGATGTTTAGTTTTGTATTTAGGTTTACGGTATTAGTAGAGTGATTGAGAGTTGTAACCAGTTCATTAATGATTCATAATTTGTTCTAGTCATTGTTAATGGTATTGTTTAGATGTTTAGTTTTGTATTTAGGTTTACAGTATTAGAAGAGTGTTTGAGAGTTGTAACCAGTTCATTAATGATTGATAATTTGTTCTAGTCATTGTCAATGGTATTGTTTAGACGTTTAGTTTTGTATTATTTTTAATTTATAATAAATTACCTGTTTACACGTTTCCTGAGCCAGGTTTAAATTAATTAAATTACAAGTGAAAAAACATGGACCAAGACCGGGATTTGAACCCAGGACCTTTGCCTTTCCTTGGCAACACTCTACCAACTGAGCTATCCTGATCTTCCAGATATTGGTCAATGTTATCTCACTTGTACGGTTTTATTGCATTTATGAATTAATAGACTGAATACCTCGCATTGCGACATTGAAAACAATCTCAATTCTTTTTTCAGTCTACAGTGGTGTTATTAATTATAATTTTTAATAAATTAACTGCTTACACGCTTCTTTAGCAAGGATTAAATTAATAAAATTATAAATGAAAATTTGGACCAAGACCGAGATTTGAACCCAGGACCTTTGCCTTTCCCTGGCAGCACTCTACCAACTGAGCTAGCCTTAGCCTCCAGATATTGGTCGATGTTATCTTACTTGTACGGTTTTACTGCATCTATGAATTAATAGACTGAATACCTCGAATTGCGACATTGAAAACTATCTCAATTCTTTTTGCAGCCTACAGTTGTGTTGTTTATTATTTTTAATTTGTAATAAATTACCTGCTTACACGCTTCCTCAGCAAGGGTTAAATTAATTAAATTACAAGTTTAATGATGGATAATTTGTTCTAGTAATTGTTAATGGTATTATTTAGATGTTTAGTTTTGTATTTAAGTTTACAGTATAAGTAGAGTGTTTGAGAGTTGTAACCTGTTCATTAATGATGGATAATTTGTTCTAGTCGTTGTTAATTATATTGTTTAGATGTTTAGTTTTGCATTTAAGTTTACAGTTTAGTATATATTTTGAGAGTAGTAAAATCTTCATCTATGGTGGATAATTTATTCTAGTATTTTTTACTTTTTTTTAGATTGTTAGTTTTGTACATTGAGTATATGAAGCGTCAATTCATTGTTATTAATATTATTTTAGTAATATTTGTGAGAATACTAGCATGTATTTAACACTTTTAATATGAGTTTGTTCAAGAATAACACACACCTTTTGTGTTTAATTAAAAATTGATATTTTAGTAATGTGTATTTAATATGTTAAATCTAAAATAGGTTAAAAAATCTGTACGTAATATTATTAAAGTTAAGATGTGAGTTCACTTCTGAAGAACAAACACGAGTAAGTATTTTACTTACGTTAACTGTCTTTATGACTGGTTTTCTCTCTGGTTAATCTTTACCCCGCCTACGTTAAACCATTTTTCTCCACCATAACACCACTGTCACAATATTTTAGAATGAAGATGTTATAATACACTTAATAGTATGTTATCATACCTGGGTTCTTTGCCCTAAGTGTTTTCTATCCATCTTCAATAAATTGATGTATCTTATGTGCGTGTGTCAATTTTTGTCGCTATAACATAATGAATGTCCAATATATTGACGGAATGTAATATTTTGTACACCAAAATGTATATAGAGTTGATATTGACATTTTGGCAATAGTTTAGACTTATGGCCGGTTGCAAGAACATTCATTAAATCTCCTATTACGTAAAGGTCCATTAAAATAAAGTTCTATTAAATAAAGTCATGGGTTGCAAAATCATTTTTAACGGTGCTTTACGTAATGGATGTTTAAAGCTAGATTAAATATAACAACTCTTTAACAGTTGCCAACATGGCGGATTTTGAACATATGATTTCCTGTAGTCTTGTTTTTGAGGTTAGTCTATTTGTTTACTTCATTTGTTTACTTCCTCTTGTTATTTTTGTGTCAATTTATTCTGGTTGTACTTACAATGGAAAATAAACCCAAGAGAATTAAAAGGAAAATCTTCACTGAAATTGAAAAGGAAATTCTTTATCAAATTGTAATCTATATAGATATATAACATCCAAAACCCACTCACTCACTTACTGACTGACTGACTGATCACAGTATCTCAAAAACTATACCACCTAGGAACTTGAAAATTGGTACATATATTGCTCATAGGCAGTAGAGGCCCACTAAGAAAGGATTTTAAAATATCTGGCCTTTAAGGGTTGAATCAACCCCTAAAACAATAAATATTGTTTGTTATACTTTACTTAAAGCCAGAAAGCTGAAATTTTTTAATATTTTCATTTCTTATAAAATACATATAAAAACTAAAAAGTTTTACATTTTTTTACGTGCTGCTAAGGGGTGAAAACGTGATAACAACCCCTAAAACCATAAATATACATTTTTATACTTTCCTTAAAGCTAGAGAGTTGAAATTTTGCACATTTATTTCTTATAAGATACATACAACAAATAAACCAGTTTTACGTTTTGTCAGGTTCTGCTAAGGGGTGAAAATTTAGTAACAACCCCTAAAACTATAAATATTAAATAGAACAGCCCCTAAAACAAACAAATATTGTTTATAATTTATATTAAAAACCCTAGCACGTAGGAACGTGAAATTTGATACAAGTATTTGTCATAAAGAGGCGCACTAAGAAAGGATTTTAAAATATTTGGCCTGTTAGGGTTGAAACAACCCCTAAAACAATAAACATCGTTTGTTATAATTTCTTTAAAGCTAGAAAGCTGAAATTGTGTTCGTTTAATTCTTACAAGATATAAAAAATAAACCAGTTTTACGATTTATCACGTTCTGCTAAGGGGTGAAATTTAATAACAACCCCTATATCTATAAATAATAATTTAATACCGATAAGGAACGTGAAATATTTTGTACAAATTTGCTCATAGGCGCTAGAAGCGCACTAAGAAAGGATATTAAAATATTTGGTCTTTAAGGGTTGAAACATCCCCTAAAACAATATAATATGTTGTTTGCCTACTTTCCTTAAAGCTGAAATTGTTTACATTTATTTCTTACAAAACACATATAAAAAGTAAATGAGTTTTATATTTTTTACGTGTTGCTATAGTTTGTGAAAATGTGATAACAACCCCTAAAAACAATAAATATTTATATTTATACTTTTCTTAAAGCTAGAGAGCTGATATTTTTTACATTTATTTCTTACAAAATACATATGAAAAATAAACCAGTTTTATATTTTGTTACGTGCTACTAAAGGTTGAAAATGTGATAACAACCCCTAAAAACAATAAATAAATGTTAATTGATATTCTTTCCTTAAAGCTAGAGAGCTGACATATGGCACTTATTAATTTTAAGAAAATATTTTAGACGTAAGCTGATCAAAACAATCCCGATCCATACATTCGCATATTATTAAAGACGTATCTGGGTGATCTGCAAACATATAGCTAAGACTGTGATTTACCAGTATGTAGATTTAGCGGTTGAAAAAGAAGACTCTCTTCGCTCTGATTTGTTTATTGATTTAATTTATTCGGCTCACATACTGTGACGAAAACGATTGACGGGCAGCCAGTGAACAATAAATACCAAACTAATTGAAAATCTTACTTATATAATAATTCAGTAGACCCTTAAACGTTTGGGAATCCTATTGAAAGCTATTTCTGAAGATCTAACGGGTCGATTTTAGTGCTGTTTGTTTTAAAAGACAGAAAATGTTGTCATTATTATCAAAAAATTATGAAATGTTAATTTTATTTAATGGGCATATTTAAAAGGGCGTTTTTGAGTTTTTTTTGCTTTTATGTTAAAATCCTATTGATAGCTATTTCTGATGATCTACTTGGCTGATTTTAGTGCTGTTTGTTTTAAATGACAGTAAATGTTGTCATTATTATCAAAAAATTATGAAATTTCAATTTTATTTAATGGGCATATTCAAAGGGCACTTTTTGAGTCTTTTGGCTTTTATATTAAAATCCTATTGATAGCTATTTCTGAAGATCTACAGGACCGATTTTAGTGCTGTTTGTTTTAAAAGACAGAACATATTGTCATTATTATCAAAAAATTATGAAATGTCAATTTTATTTAATGGGCATATTCAAAAGGGCACTTTATGAGTCTTTTGGCTTTTATATTAACATCCTATTAATAGCTATTTCTGAAGATCTGCCGGGCTGAATTTGGTGGTGTTTGTTTTAAATGGCAGAAAATATTGTCATTTTTATCAAAAAATTATTGAATGTCAATTTTATTTCATCGGTATATTTATAAGGCCACTTTTTGTGTTTTCTTTTATTTAGTTTAAAACTGTATTGATACCGGTTTCTGGAGATCAACCTGGTCGATGATGCGGTTTGATTTAAATGAAAGAAAATTAATGTTGTCATTATTATAATAAAATTAAGAAATGTCATTTTTATTTTATCTCTACATTTATAAGGTCAATTTCAGATTTTTTTTTAGTTTTAGGTTTTTTATTGATAAATATTTCTGGAGTTCTGCGTGTCCGATTTTCGTGTAGTTGGTTTTAAATGAAAAAAATCTCATTATTTTAAATAAACTATTAAATGTTATTTTTTCCACTATTAGGCACTTTGGAGTTTTTTGTTTTTATTTTAAAACCCTATTTTTTATTTGATTTTAGATTTTTTAAGTGAAAACTTCATTAGGCGCGTTAAGCACTTTTTGCATGGAGAAAAATTATTGAACTCATTGAACTCGCATCACCGTCATCGCCATCGCACGGACACAACTTTATTTAAGGCTCTGTCACATCTCCGCAATTATTTAAGGCTAAGCAGCATCTCCGCAATTATTTAAGTCTCTATCGGATCTCCACAATTATTTAAGGCTCTGTCGCATCTCCGCAATTATTTAAGGCTCCATCGCATATAAACAAAGACTACGTAGAATCTTCGCAATTATTTAAGACACAGTTGCATTCCCGCTTTTATTTAGGCCTAAGGCTCCAACGCATATCCGCAATTATTTAAGGCTTCATCGGATCTCCACAATTATATAAGGCTCCATCGCATCTCCACAAATATTGAAGGGTACGTCGCATCTTCGCAATTATCGAAAACAAAGTTGCAAACCCGCATTTATTTAAGGCTCCGTCGCCTCTCCGCAATTACTTAAGGATCCATCACATCTCCGCAATTATTTAAGGCTCCATCTTATATCCACAATTATTTAAGGCTCCATCGCATCTCCGCAATTATTTAAGGCCTTATCTTATCTACACAATTATTTAAGGCTCCGTCGCATCTCCGCAATTATTTAAGATCTCATTACAACATTATTGCAAAGCACGGGTATTCAGCTAGTGAAATCTAAAAACATAATTGAAAACAAACAAACAGACAGCATTTCAGTTTCAAAAAAGAATAAAGCTTGGTTGAAAAAAAGATTGAAAATATTACAAACAGAGCAGGATACTGCTAATATTTACAAAGAGTGTGCTTTGATTAAAAAGAAAATATTGTTATTAGAATTAAAGAAAATTTAAGAAAACATGTAACTTTAGTAGTAGTTTTTTTTTTAAGTTTGATCTATGCAAATTATAATGTATGTTTTAAGTTTAAGAATAAGTTTAATGTCACAATTAAAACCGTGTCCAATTATGCAAATACTGTATAACAAACAAGCTAAAGTAATGTTGTTCAAGTTCAACATAACCTCAAATGATGTTTTAATAAGGGTTTAAAGGAGCTTCTACCTCACATCACTTTAACAGATGTATAACGGTTTGTTAAATTTTAATTGTTGTTCTTACAACATACTATTTAAAGGTCCATTAAAATTTTAAAGCTTTATTATTTTAACAGACATTTATTTAAATTATGTTTCTGCAACACAATTTTATATTTAACGAGTCTTTAAAGAGAGATTAAATTTAAAGGTTTGTTAAATAATTTAATGAATGTTCTTGCAACTGGCTATTAGTGTTATAAGTTGTAAATGCAAAATTTCTGTACTTACATTATAATTATCAGAACGAACACCAATTATTGTTATTTCAAAGTATAAACTAACAACAAGGTAGATGGTTAAATTAGCTGATTCAGGGTTTATTCATATAAAAACTATAATTATTTAAATAATAAGTCCGTAGATTAGTTAAAACAAGGTTGACCATTTTAGTTAATAACAGTGAACACAAATAATAGAAAGTTTTAACATAAATACAACATAAGTTTTAAATTAATGCTTAAGATTTTATAACTACAGATAAATGACTCATGGTCTGTTTCTTGTTTTATTTACTTTAATTAAAAATGTTGAATATAAATGAAAAATATAAGTACAATTTGTATTTTGCAATTTGTAATTGAGAAAATTCCAGTGAAAGTTGTACATGATTTCTGATGGAATTTTAATTGTGAAAATAACAAAATTAATATATATAATAATTAATAGACTATTATTTTATTAAGATTTAAGAAAAAACTATTAATAATTATTCAATAGTTTTTATACATTTTTATTGTTTGTCTTAGGTATTGTACTTAATTTTTTAAAATATTTAAATTTAATTTAATTGATAAGGTAAATTATAAGAAAAATTCTTAGAAATAGGTTAAGTCAAATTACAACATTTTTTTGATACAAATGTATTACCTTTAATTTATTTTATACCTAAGTATACTAATAAATTCATTACAAGAACTATTTCTCATTTTGTTTCTCTATCTGAGTCTGTATTTATTTATTCTTCCTTTGAACAAAGTAGAATATGCCTTCAAACCCGTTAAGCGTAGTAAAGGATAATGAAGGATACTCTTTACTTTGATTAAACAAAGATACAACTACGCTTGATATAAAAAAGTAGATTTATTTAAATCATAACTTTCTTTTAAATAATCTTTAAATAGAATATGTTATTTATTATGCTTGCCCTATATGAAATGACACCTTATGAAGGTACTTAAAAAGGTATAACAATTTCTCGTGAATTGTTTTATGTATCGTTTAGTATTTATTTAAAGTTTCAATAGTCACACAATTTATTTTGTAATTCTTAGTCTAGCATTAAAATCGATCTAAATAGTTTGCCTTGCATTTCTCGCAAGATTTAAAAACTATAAATTTCTTACCAGTTTTTAAAAGATATAGTGACGAAAGTTAATAATTTGTTTATCATTTTATAAAATAAATTTATGTCTACTATCATTATTATGTTTTTGAAGAATATTTAAGAGGGATCTGGGTTTGCCGATGGGGGCTCTCCCCGAAAATTGTGAATAAATGACGGTCAAGAGGCATATTATTAGGCTATTTAAATACAAATTGAGCTTAATTTCTATAATTCCTTTTTTGAGATTTTAATATTTTCAGAAGAAAATATGATCATTTTCCAAACGATTGCATTGGCAAATTTTAATATTGACCAGTACAAAAAAAAAACCTAATGTGCTGAATTAGTTTTTTTTTATCTAAACACAATTTAGTAGGTACCTAATGCACTATACTACATAGTTATCTAATATCTATAGTGGAAGCCGTGAAAATAAAATAGCTAGAATAGGGTATCTTATTTGAGTAAATTAAAATTATAAACTTAGTTCAGTACTCTTTTAAATAGCTTACAAACCTAGCTTATTATTGATATAGTGGTTTTTATCACTTATTAAATTTAGGGTTGAGGAAAGGTATACTAAATAGTCCATTTTATTCAATGTTCACATAATATCATTTATTTTATAAATATTAAAATGTTAAATAAAAGTTAGTTTGCACTTCTTTCGTCATCTCTACTCCAGCTTTCTAAAGCTAACCTTCTTGATTTCTTTCTTTAGAATATGGTGATGATGTCGTCGGGATCAATTTTATTTTCATTGTGAATATTGGCCAGAACTAAACCATTAAGTCTTGTCTGACCCGTTGTTGATCTCAAATAAGTTTTGAGTCTCCTCAAGGTTGAAAACTTAGCACTTCTGGTTGTTACTGGGATGGTACCAAAAATTTGAATCAACACTGCGATATTTGAAAAAAGTTTGTATTACATTCTTTTAAAGAATCTACTGCTGTCTCTGGTTTAGTAGATATGTCCTGACACCTCTTGCGCCAAAGCATTAGTTCTGCCTTTAATTGTATCTGAGTTCCTTCTAAGAAATGGTCATATTTTTGTGATGCTACTATAATGTCATCATTACTGTACCTGGACAATTGAGATGGTATCAAACCTTCAAGTGGTAGAATTCCATCAAAGTTCCTACAGAAAAATAGACATTGTATCATACCTGATTTAGTAGAATATAAATATATAAACACGAGTTACAAAGCTTGTATCACTTACTGGCAAAGCTGCCTGCGCTGAATTAGATTGCAAGCAATATCAGTTTCTGTCTCTGACGGGTTTCTGTTTACATCCTTTTCCTCATTAGTTTTCTGCTGCTTTTAAAAAAAGCTAAATAAAGGTTTATCCTCTGTTCGTTTCATTTTGTATAGCGTCAAAAAAGCAACTCACTAATTGAAAACAAAAACTAATAAATAAGAACTTTTGTCCAACCAATTTTTTTTTTTTATTTTCAAGGAGACGTAAACAAACATTAGCGACTGACATGATGACGTGAGGAAAATATGAACTGCGGTCATACGTGAGAACCGTCCAAGGTCTGGGTATCGCTAGGCGCTGACACTGATCAGTAAGCTGAGATGGAGACAGGAGCCACTGCCTCATGTAGCCACTCCTACATATCGCTCACCCCTGAGTGTAAATTAATGCAATGACCCTGATAGCATAACTAGCAAACTAGCATTCATTTTTAGTGATAGGTAAATGGAAATAATAAATGATTATTTTAGTAATACATTTTACGAGTGTATTGGTCAATTACAAAGGTTTTGTTTTTTTTATCATACGATTGATTTCCAATTAGCCCTGACATGAATAACATTGCGAGGTGGCTTGAGCCCCTATTAGAACCCCCTGGATCCGCTACAGAATGGCATATGTAATTTCTGTTGTAAAACTATTTTTTAAATATAAAGTGCATTTTAAGAAAGGTAATAACTTCTAACACAAGGATGGAGTTTGAAATTCTATCTTATAAACTATTACATATTTGCTATTTATTTAGAGAGTAACATACATTTTTTATTAATAATATCGCCCTTTTTTATTTGTATGAAAATTAACATTATTTGTATAGGCTACTATATTTGTATTTGTATGATTGTTTTATAGCAAAGAGTTCCTCCTTTCTCTCTTCGTCTTTTCGCTACTTTTTATATTCAAATGATAAATAACCATAGTATTTAACCTTGTTTGAACAGTGGAACTCAAAGTTCGGAATCAGTACACTAGATCATAATCTTCTAGACCACCTTTAACAATATTATAAATACCTTATAAAGAAGAAGTGTACTTATTTTAAAAAGAGATATCAGTGAAATTTAATTACCGCATGTAACTATCTTTTATTTCAATTCTTTATCAAAGAATATATCAAGTAGAATTTAATTCCATTTTTAGTTAAGTTATAAAGGCTGAATATATATAAAATAAGGCATTTCAAAGCTATTTCATATATAACCTAAGAGGAAGGATGCTAAATATTAAATTGAATTCTAAAATACTTTGTTTGTGTCATTATAAATCCGTAAAGACTTTAAGAGCTTTGCACGAAGTGTATACTATATTTAATGTACAGGAAATGTAAAACTGATTATACATTATTTTGTTCTACATTTAGTATCAAGTCTCCGGAAATTACAGGAGTTAGAAATTAAGCTGGAAGGATTTAGCCTTCGAATAAATTTCAAAATTGTAAAACAACTTCATTAACATAATAATACATCTACATAATTTTAATGTTGATACTTTGTTTGTCCAAATTCCATATTTTTGTGTTGATTATTTAGTCCATAAAATTTGTAATAATTTATCTTTGTACAAATGTAATACAGTCAACCATAAGACTATTTAAATAATTTGTGCTGCTTTTATATGTTTTGTCTTGATATTATTTTCTATTCTCACTTTAGAAAAAGTTATAATAATTCAAAACTATTGTAACAATTGTTCTGCTTTGATTTACACGATTAGAGTGTGCGGTGGTATAGCGCCTGACCAATCAGAAGGCCGGATTTGGTCACGTGACTTAGACCAAGCCCTCTTAACCACGCCCACCCACCCATCCTTTTACACAATCTTGTTTCCGCCATTTTTTCTTTTTCCTAACCTAATCACCATATTGTTTCCGCCATCTTGATTCCGTCATCTTGATTGCGTTACGTCACGTGGTATCAATATACTATTAGCTGCAAAGTTTTTAGTTTAAACTAACATTGTTTTAAAGTAGTGCTGAGAAAATTAATTGTTTGTGCTTTCTTATACAAATACAAAACCGGATGCGTTTCTTATCGCAACCGGTTGAGAAAGGATGTGTTCATTTGCATTTCAACGCATGAGAAGGATATTGCGGTTACATTATTGCGAAAGCATGAAACCACAGGCTTTGTCATTGTCGGAGTAATGCAGTAAAAACACATTTGTATAGAGTGAGTGGTGAATACAGCTTGGATAATAACACATCCTTATAGTTTCTCGAAGGCAGCGCATTCTGTTAGATAATCTTAGACTCTCATCCGACGGCAGCACGTTCTGGTAGAGCAGTTTAGAAATATCAAAGAGCGAACGACTCGCATAACGATTTCGATTCGGTCAAGTTCGGGTTATACGGTTTTCCCCGTACATTATAACACATTTATACAGTCTTATATATTGTAATCAGCTAAATCACAATACAATGTAAGCTACTATATTTATTTATTTATTTATTTACAGGTCGCAAAACAAAATACATTTGTATGACCTTCAGTCATTTTATGAATTATTTAAACTAAAACTAAGTCAGAACAATAAATACAAATTGCAGTGAAAATCAGATATAGCCTGCAGCAGAGAACAACACAAAACATTTCAGGGCTAGTACTTTACACATTAAAACTTACAACAAATAAATAATACAATACACCAATAAACAGAATAAATCAACAATCAACAATATCAGACATTATTAATAAAAATAGATTAAGTATCTAAAAAAATTAAAATTTTCCCTTTTAATCAGGGGCACAAGTCTTCCAAATACTCACAAATTGAGTAATAATTCTTTCTAAGAAAAAATGATTTTAGTCGAAGCTTAAACTTAGCAGGATCACGCTCTTTTTTAATTACTAGAGGTAATTTGTTAAAAAAATTCAATCCTACAGAATCAACACATTTTTTTGTTTTGCATTTTGCATAGAATTGAGGTCGGAGACTATTTTTAGCTCTGGTATCATGCCCATGTATATCAGAATTTTTATAAAATTTACTTTCATTTTTTTTTACAAACAATATACATTCATACATATATATACATGGAAATGGAAGAATATTAAGTTTTCTAAACAATGGCAGACAAGATGTTCTACAAGGTACACAAAATAACCCGAATTGCTTTTTTTTGCATTTTAAACAAAGATTCCACTGCTGGAGCTCTCCCCCACAAAATAACACCATAATTTAACAGGGAATGAAAACAAGCAAAATATACCATCTTTACAACTTCCCGGCTAACAATATTACATATAGTTCTTAACAAACAACATTGCTTGCTTAGCTTTATATTAAGTTTTTCTATGTGCTTATTAATTTTCAACTGATCATCTATAATCACTCCAAGAAAGTTCACTGTCCTAGTTAGATCAATTTTGTGATTTCCTATGCCAATATGAAAATCACTTGCTGCTACCGCAGATTTACTTCTATTTTGAAACCTTATACAATGAGTTTTTCCAATATTTAAAGTCAATTCATTATTAAGAAACCAATTATCTAACTCTTTAAGAGCTGTGCTTGCTGTTTTCTGCACTTCTTTATAGGATCTATCTTTAACAATAACAGTGGTGTCATCAGCAAACAAAACTAAATTTCCAGATTTGATATGTTCTGAAATATCATTCATATATATTACAAATAAAATGGGCCCCAGCACTGATCTCTGAGGTACACCATATTTCAATCCCAAAGAATTTGATCTGCATTTGGTCACATATCCCATGTTGTGTTGTGTTAGTTCTACGATTTGAGATCTATCTTCCAAGTATGACTTAAACCAATTATTAGCCAATCCTCTCACTCCACATTTTTCTAATTTATATAATAAAATAGAGTGATCAACTGTATCAAAAGCTTTCGTTAGATCACAAAAATACCTAGACCATTTTCTGCTTCTTCAAAAACCTTATAAATATCATTTACAAATTGATACAGTGCTGTTGTTGTTGATCTGTTACATCTAAAACCATTTTGCGCATCTATTAAGATATGGTACAAAAGCAGAAGTGTCGTCGTAGCCTAACCGGCTAAGGCGTCATTCTCCCGTATCAATCTTGGTTCCAACCAGCAAACACAGAAAAATAATAGAAGGGACACTTGAACCGAAAGCTGTCGCCACCCGTATAGCGCTTGCTTCCACAAGATGGCGTCCGCTGCGGATGAGTCACTGTAGTAGGAGCGCCTGGACTAATAAGAAATCACCTTTGCAAAACCATATCATTTTTAGGTCAATGAGACTGTCAGCTTAAATAGGCTAAGTTATGTTTCAAAAAACTATATTTATCTTCCAAGTACATATTTAATTTCAGTTTATTATTTATAATATCATCTATTATACATTTATTGTAATTTCTCTTAGAATTCCATGTCAAACTGTGACTTTATACATGTCGGTTTTTTTCTTTCTGAATAGTAAGTAATGTTTTATGTAGAATGAAATCTTTAGTGTTAAGACATAATAAGCTTAAGTATGTTTTATATTTTATGTGCCATTTTTTGTAATACAATAAATAAGTATTTTGATTTTTCAATGCATCGCTATTTCATTTTTTTAACTTCCCGCTAAGAAAATTGAAAATTTTCTAAAATCGGGAAGTTATTGGTTTCACCCCGTTTTTAAAATCGAGTATTCATCAGATCTCGACGTTTTGAGGTCCTAGGAATCTTCCCTGACCACTCCCGAGAGGGTGTCACCCTGTCTGTATGTATGTGTGTGTGTATGTAAGTATGTGACCCGCTTATAACTTTTGAACGGCTTAACCGATTGGATCCTACCAAACGGCGTTCTAAAGAGTTCCATCAAACTTAGATTTCTTAAAAATTTCAACTAATTCGGACCGGTAGGTTCTGAGAAATTTCGAAAAAACTAAGAAATAAAAAATTTTGAAATCAGGTTTTTTTGGAATAACTTTTAAACGGCTTTACCGATCAATTCCAAAATCTAATCAGCTTTTAACCTTGAAAAGCGACGTCGATTGCTACGAGTCCAGTCAAAATCGGTTAATTCGTTCGTGAGATATCGTGAACGAAAGAAAAATAAAAAAAGGTGTTTTTTCTCAATTTCTCAGAAATTTTTCATCAGAAAAATTTTTGTTGTCGATTATTTCAATGGACTCGAAAAACTGCATAGATTGCCGCAAATCGCATAAAAATCGGTTGATTCATTCGCGAGACATCGTGAACTAAAGAAAATAAAAACAAGTGTTTTTCCTCAATTTCTCCGAAACTTTTCATCTGAAAAATTTTTGTTGTTGATTCTTTCAATGGACTTAAAAAACTGCATCGATTGCCGCAAATCGCATAAAAATCGGTTGATTCATTCAAAAGTTATGGCAGTTCAAAATTTTCAAAAATAGGGTTTGTTGTAATTAAACTTAGCGGGAAGTTACATGGATAGCCTTTAGGGTCAACCGTTTTCCAGATTTTTTTAAATAGGCTTAAGTGAAATAATAATGAAATAACTTGTTATTATGTTTATAAAACTTATTAGTACGTAATACAATTGTTTATATACATTTTTTCCTAACACAATATAAAAAATATATGGATATATGTGGGTTACGGCCTCTCAGACCATGATCACTACTAATGTAATAAAAACACGTCACCGCTCTAGGGTTAAATAAGTACAGTTACAACCTTACTCTGACTTTATTGTTTATTTACATTTCCAAACTAAAAGAAACTAATAGTGGGAGATATTAAGGGAGATTTTAAACGGCAGAATATTAAGGCTGAAAGTTTGTGTATAAAGCTAATATATTTTTCAATGATCTAAAAAAAGTTCTGCAATATAGTAATAAACAATTATTTAAAAATTAAATACACGTCGGTAACTAATCTAATATGTTATAATTAGCTGCATATACAAATATACTCAAAGTATGTCTTTCAAAACCGTTATTGTAAACTCCAAACTTTAATGCTAAGCTGACCAACAAGAGCCGAGATCAATCTCCAAGCTTCAGCCTAGTGCATTTAGCGGTAGTCACCGAGCCGCATAAATCTATCTCAATCAACCTGCGGTATTAACCAAACGACAAAAGCCAAATTAAAAAAAAAAAAAATTCATACGATTTGACTATTAAGACAACTTTTATTCGCTTTGGTAATTCGCCTGTCCTAAAAATACGCAATTTCTTTACTATCTAACTTTTTCATGTCACGATTTAAAAATCACTGTAAACTGTCAACTTAAGTTAGGTATTACGACTGCATTGAATTTAAAATTAATACTTTCAATTACACCATTAGCATCCACAACTAATATAGTTTAACTGTGCTAAGTTTCAAATTTTTATCTTTACGCTAAGTATTTTAAAACGAAGTGTGATTGGAAAGTGTACACTAAAAATGTAACCATGTTTTTACCGTCAATAAGCGGGTTTGCCTATCGCAAGATGGCGGAGGTGGCGACAACTATGGCAAGTGCTTGTTACTGCATTTGTCCGTTCTATTAGTTTTCTGTGTTCGCTGATTCCAACAGGTTCGATCCTCAGATACCGACGGCTTTTTTACACAAATACTACGTGACGTAATGCAATCGAGATGACGGAATCAAGATGGCGGAAACAAGATGGCGGTTAGGTTATTGGAAAAAATGGCGGAAACAAGATAGGATGGGCATAGGATGGATGGTGTGGGGGCGTGGTATTATTCGGATTTAAAAATTATTCAGGGTACAGCGTAACCTAAAGTAATACCGTATAGTATAGAATTTGCAGCAAGGACCGTGACCTCGAGATGTGCAGTAGACTCGGAGTTAATTAGAGTGGTCAGAGAAGCTCAGTCGCTTACAGTGCTTTAAACGGAACACTTCGGTCTGGAAGCCCATGTACGGGTTTCGAATGACATTATTGTCCGTACACAAATCTATTTATTATTTAACTATATCAGTTTATTATTGATTAGCGTTGTTTATTTTTTATTGTTTATTTGTATAATTAGGTTTAATGGAAGGCAGTGTCAAATCAAAGGTAGGGGGTAGAAAAGTTATTCACAGCCAAACCTGTGAGATCGTTCATGAAAAGAGAAGCGGAAACAAATGCTCCGATTAATTTTACAAAGTTTCAGGAACGAGTTGTACAGGCAACTGGTATTTCAAACAGCTCATTAAAGAGAATATTAAAGGAGGAAAAAGTTGTAGTGAATCTGGCACTTCTTTTAGTACTCCAAACAAAGTTAGACACCGAACAAATATAAAAAGTGACTTATGCGTAATTTTACTAAAGATAATTTTGATTTAGGCGTAATTCGAAAGACAGTGAATGACTTTCATTGCCAGCACGGAAAAAGGCCTACATTTAAGTCTTTATTGGGTGTTCTGAGGGAGCAAATCAATTTTAAAGGTAGCAAATGGGCTCTAAGTAAGATATTAAGGAAATTAGGATTTCACTGAAAGAAAGCTAAAAACAACAGAAACATACTAACTGAACGTTTCGATATCCATGAATTGAGATTAAAATATTTGAGAAGTTGAAGGAAGTAAAAAAAAAAAAAAAAAAAAAATTTTTTTAAAAATCGACCTATAGTTTACATGGACGAGAACTACGTTCACTCGCTAAACATACGAAACCAAAAGGTTGGACTAACGGTAGTAATTCGGGGTTAAAAACGCCTGTGAGTAAAGGACAACGACTAATTATTGTGCACGCTGGCGGGGAAGATGGTTTTGTAAATAATGCTTTACTCTCATTCAGATCAGGACAGAAGTCAGGGGACTACCATAATGACATGAACTATTACAATTACGAAAAGTGGGTAAGAACTAAACTAATTCCAAATCTAATGGGAAATTCGGTTGTTGTAATTAATTGATAACGCCCCTTATCACAACAAGCAAGACAATCCAGCGCCCACAACTTCAAGCAAAAAGGCCGAAATGATAAAATGGCTTTCCGAACGTAATATTATTCACACAAGTACAATAAACAAGCCAGAATTATTCGCTCTAATTAAAACTCAAAGACTGAGGTGAAGTCGAAGTAGGAAAATGAGGGAGGATCGAAAAGCCACTTTTGGCCCTTGTGATGAACGATAATTTTCATCACAATGTGGTTAATAATATTAATAATAAATTTAATATATTTATTTTCAAAATAACCTATTTTTCTCAGAATAATTCCTGAAGTAAAAATGACAACATAGGCCTAGTTTTCGTTTCAGCACTAACTAAATTATTGAGTTCAGCTGATTTTCATATTCAGTAAATTAATTGGAACAGCTGATATCAAATCATCGCGTAATATTAATAGACACAATTTGAATACACTACTACCGATACTTTTACATGATAAACGTAGGCCTACTTATGTTCTTTTTTAAATAATAAGTTATAAGTTTATTTATTTTACTTAATACTTGTAAATAGTATGAAAATGTAGTTTTTATTGTTACTTATGTTTGTTTCTTTGTTATAATCGTTATTATATCTATCGTTAAAAGTTGTTTTAACGTTAATCGCGAACAAGAAACAGGTCGGCGAGCGTTTCCGACATCAGACAGATAGAAATTGAGATAAGGCTTGTTTCGGATTCTTTGGTGTATGAAAAGTAAATAAACGTAAAATCACACTATTCTCAACAGTCTACAGACAAAACTATTATTCTATTTGTATATAGATATAAAAAGTCCCATATCTATACAGTATTTACGTGTTGCAAGTAATACATCACAAGGCTGACGCGACAAGTTTGATAGTAAGTACAAGTAGTGTCCCTCCCCCTCCAGCGGACGGCGTCACCACTTGCCCATATTCTTCCCTCCCGCCAGCGCAACGTAAAGTCCATGCTAAAACTGACGAGCTATACACTACGACAGCGAAGCCCGAGAACGATAGCATGCAGCTTATCCAAACTACGCTACAAAGCAGAATTAATTGTCGTCGTAGCCTAATCGGCTAAACGTTGGGACACACATGACCGCAACGCACCATAGGCTAGTGTTGGCCGTATCTCGGCTCGTTCTCAGTGATACCACACTTTACCTTAGCACGGCCGTGTGTTGGTGAATGACTAATTGAGTAATTACTTAATGGATGAGATTGTTTTTCAAATCTGCTACATGTAGTCCACGTTTCGATATTTCTCGTTGGTTTAATCGTAAATAACGGGAAACTTTCGAATTTCTTCCATGAGTCTTTTGTGATCCATACCGTGGCCGCACCGTCAACGTGAAAAAGTAAACAAAACTGGCACAGTGCGCCCCCTGTGCGTTGATGTTAGGACTATTCCATAAGTTTACATTAGATTATTCCCCCACCGTGTGTTGGCCAACACTAGGCCGAGGTGCGGTGTGGGCACGGTGCGGTCATGTGTGTCCCGACCTTAAGGCGTCAGTCTCGGAAAAATGTACAGATAAAACCTGATAAATCTTGCAGAAGGTTTAGAAGTTAGATTTAAAACCAAAATGTGAATACATTATTCTAAAACGTCGTTAACCCTACAGATGTTTGACAGCTCAATTGAGCAATCAAAGCGCTAGGCTTTGGTCTAACACTACTCAATTGACAACGCTACTTTGTATTGAATATTTTACCCACTAAAAATCATAACATCGCAATAGAACAAAAACTTTTGGAAAGGAAATGATTTGAACTTTAATTTTTGTATTTAATTTTTTTTTATAAAACTATTTACATATGTAATCATTGTTTTAAAATTTTATTTTTTTTTTAAACGTTTTGCCGCGCTTGAAGTAAAATGCAATTATACTCTACTTTGACACTTCTCTAAAGCTGAATGGCGCTCGAATGGGATATTTTGACAATAATATAGAGATACCTTTGGATTCGTTAAGATTTTAACTTTCTAAAACTGCCATCCAATCAAAAGTCACTTGCACAGTTCCAAAGATATGGAATTGTCTGTAAATCTTTGCAATTGTACAGATTTCAAACATTAAAACAGCACATTTTGCGTTTGATAAATCTCTTATAATTCGAATTATTTCAATAGACTTTTCTATATCTATTTATAGACCAAAGTTTAATCTTTCGTTTTGTGTAAAGCAAACTATATTTGACTGGTTAGATGGTATTCAAACAGCAGTTGAAAGTACAGACTTGCGCAGAATTCATACTACCGCTTGAGATCGCAAACAAGGCTGTTTCCAAGCTCTTCAACGGTAATTTTTTAAATTCCCTTTTGTCCGCACGAGGTTTCATTAGTTTTATCTCATTTTGTGATTCAAATAAAGCTAACTCAAATACTTTTATGAAATAATAATTTACAAGTATACAGTTCAATTCTTTGATTTATTCTCTACTCTTTCTTATAATCTTATCTTCTAAAGCGAGAGATAATTGTTTGTCTGCTAAATGGATCTGGAATCTCCGTCTAAGGATTTTTGATTTTTTGATTTTATATTAGGCTTTTGGCCACGAGAAATCGATTGGAAATGGTCACAAGTCTGGGAAAATTCGTTTTCTACGTCTTTTTATTAAATTAAAAAGTGAAATTTGTCCATTTTAAACAATACAAAGCACAGCTGATGCAAATGTTTTCAATGCCATTACAATAATCATCTGCTTTCTTTTAAACTGTATATTTTACTAGAGGAAAGCCTAATAGTTACCATGGCAACGAATACATAATAAACATACCCTTTATTTAGTTGTTTAATGTTATAGGCCTAACCTAAACGATGTTCACGGAAATTTGCAATAATAGTAGTTATTGACGTGAGCGAACTAGGCCCTAGGAATAAATCGATATTGAAATAATACTTTAATTTAGGCCTGACTTATTTCTGAGGCATAGCGTTGAGATTGTGGGTAATCCTTTAAACTGTATTTTTATTACAGGTAAGCCTAATGTTGTATATACCCTTTATTTAGTTGTTTAATGTTATAGGCCTAACCTCAAAACTCAATAATCCAATATTTATTATTGAAATCATAGCCCTGCTTATAATCGAGCTTTAGCTCGGTCTCCAGGAACTAATATTTAATTTTTGGGCAAAGGATATATTCCTAAATTAATATTAAAACTAGGCCTGTTTTGTTAGCAGTCATGTAGTAGGAACATAAATTTGGTGCTTTCAAAATAAGAAATTTGAAGTTGATAAACATTTTTATACAGTTCTATTCAGAACTACATTACGAAACATTTTTATATTTACAAAAAAGTTTTACCACTTTTTATGTAGGCCTAAAATTGAAATTTTCCCTTTCGTTACTAAACATTTTTGTTTCTTTAGCTAATTACTTTGTAAATTTTACATTAATCATTTTTTTACTGGCATATATAAATTCTTCGAATCTGTCCCTACAGAAAATCTGTGGAACACTTTTGGATTGGTTTATAATTACCATATTTGGCGAAGTTTTGAAAATATGCTTCCACACTCACTGAAATAACTTGACTTCGGAAAAACGTTAGCATTAAAAGTTCTAGGCTTAAAGGAAAATTAATTTTTCTAATTATTATTTCAAAACTTCAGGCTTGCAAAGTTTAAGCAATTATTAGGGAAACGAACATTTTGTTTTAACAGCATATAAGAAAAAGATTTATTTTCAATTTTGAATTCTAATTGAATGCCTCTGGGTAATCCAACATAGCTGCATAAGCCAAAGGAGGGGGCAGATGGTTTTGCCCCTCTACTAGTCTCTATATAAAACAACATCGCAGAAGCGAGCGGGTATTTACTAACGCATAGCACTTTATAACAATGTTTTCTGAACAAGAAATCAAGATGAACCTGTAAAATGGGTTAGCATATCACGCGCGCGACACTATAACCTTAATTTGAACTGGTTCTTAGAACACGTTTTCATATAACCAACGGTTGAGATTGGTAACTTGTTTACAGTCTTCACTTTTAAGTATATTTTTTTTTTATTTTCGTCAATAAACGAAAGCTGTTTTTTTCTTAAAGTAAAACTTTTGGGTGTTGATTGCTAGGGTTTTTTGCGATATCTCTTTTTGCAATTGCGTAAAAAATTTGAATATTTTCTACTGTTTATATCATGCGTTTATGAAAAGAATAAAACGGTTTTTGAAATTCAGTATTCAACATCCGCATATGACAATACTTCAAAATGAAACCAAATTTTTAAATTTACTCCACAAATTAACGGAAAATAATGACTTATTCAGTAGCATTGATCTTATGAGAGCCAGATTCGATATGGCGGACAGGATATCCTCCCCTTAACTGCAACCGTTAACCTGCTAGCTCAAACTATTAGGACAGTAATGACAATCTTAGGACCTGACAATCTTTGAATAAATTAGAACTAAAAACTAATATTTGTGTTTTGCTATTTGTTTAAGCCTATTCAATTTGTAAAACAACGCTCAAAAGATAAAAAAATAGCCTACGATATAAGGGTTGTTTCACGTGTAAAAATTATCAGTATATTTATAGAACAACCATGGACATAAAAACGAAAATTATTGGATTTTTTAAAATTTGGATTGCATTAATTGCAAAGGCATTGATAACTGTCTGTGTTTATTTAATTGTGTGCTCCTTAATTGCAATTGTTCGTAAGCCCAATAAAAAGACGTACATATCCCTAATATGGTAAATATCTAATAGATATCTAGCATATAATAGAAACCAATCATAATTATGACGTCATCGATAAATGTTTAACCGTATTACATAAATGTAACAAAGGTAAACTTATGAATGCCTTAGAACAGTACGAGATTTACAGAGCCTTCAAAACGAATTATGGAACGTTATTAAATGAAAAACAAATATTCGATGCCAACCCGTTGTTTGATATAGTGATAGACATTGCAAATACAACTGTAGATAAGAACCATACGCAGACGTAACACCAGCAGTCCGTTAGTAGATAGTGGGCCCACTAGATGTATATATAAAATGTGCGAGCGTGTAATTGTACAATCGTGTGTGTCATTGTGTTTCATGTTTTGTGTTTTTATTTTTATAATTAACTATTGACGAAGGACATTGTCCTAAACTTGATAATGGCTGAATAGCCGAAACGGCCGTCGTTGGACGCTGAAATTTGACTATTGGACGGTAAGTTTTTAGTTGTACTTAAATATCTAACTTATGTTAATATACTAACTAAAATAGTTAAAGTTTTCATTTAACTGGGTGGATTCATACAAATACTAAATTGTATCCCGAACTCGAAATTGAGTAATGTAGTCCCACATCTGAAGTAAATGGCAACTATTCCCATTCTTATTTGGGGACACGGTATTTTTATCGCCGCTTGTATTTTTATTATAATACAAATTTATGATTCACTTTACTTAATAACAGGCAGGTAAGTAATAAGATTAGAAATAAAAATACTTAACAT
>JAGFPH010015224.1:6757-21711 GCA_018207615.1 Philaenus spumarius | reverse complement strand
AAAATCGAGCAAATATGTAATTGTAAATCTCGTATTTCCAACAGCTTAGTCGGTTAAACCGTTAATAATATATACAACTATCGTGAGAAATGTAAGCAAACACGTAAAACAAAATAGCTCTCGACAGATCGTTTCAGAACTCTGTACCAATATAACTCACTATATCAATAATAAAGTCCCTAGCTTTTTGTACACAGCCTCCATTTTGTTTTTTCACTTGTCGATTGTTATCTCAAAAACGGATCGATGTAATAAGTTGAAATTTTGCACAGAGTTCTATGACGTAAAAATCAAACCACAAAAAATATTAAATTTTTTTCCAGCAACAAAATTAAAAATGGAGGTTTGTAATGTTTGATCTTGAACCCCTCGAAAATCATTAAAATTAAAATTTTACCAGAGGCAAACAAATTTATTATTTACAGACAAAGTTGTGTTTTTAATTTTTCAAATTGTTTTACAAAATACAACTTTTTACTTAAATATGTTGGTAGACAGTTCTGAAATACACTGTGTATTTACGTAACAGTCGATTAACTCTGGATGGTTGAAAAGAGCAAATACTGCGTCTCTGCACTCATACAAGATAAAAACGAGACAAAACTTAATTCAGAATTGACAAGAAAAAATAAAGCAATAATGAATATATAGTATAATAAAAAGCAGATGCAGGCAATCCAATCAAATATCAGCTGCACATTCTGCGCGCGATGTTTTCTTTTGTTTTTACACGAAGTATTAGATTAAGTTTCTTCTGTCAACAGTATCCTTTTTAGCAATACTAGGCTTAGACCTTGGACATTTTAAGAAAAGAAATTTTCAAGGCGAGTTGGTCGAATGAATTAGGTTAACCGGGAATTGTCTGACTTTAGCAGGCCCAGTTCGTAGAGGGACTGTTAGATTCAGAGGTAGGTACACTCGGAGTCACTTTGCTTCGAGGAAGGGAGCTGTGTTTTCGATGGGGTTTTTAATCACGCCTGACCGCTGTTTTGTTCAAGAAGCACAAAATCCACCATATTTGTATACGTCCCGTAATTTTCACACTGTGATTGCCAAATCTTTCTTACGTGAACCTGTGTACAAGTGAATAAATTAAGATTTTTTATTGATAACTCTGTTATTCTTGAAATAAAAAAGTAGAAATAATTTGATCACGGAGATGAATCGCTGTCGTGAGTCAAGCGAATTTCTATCATTACGTTTAGCCACTAGGTTTAAGGGTTTTAACCAAATATTTGGGAAATTGGACCACTTCACGCATGCGCTGTATCAGAGACAAAACTGTATTGCTTAATACAAAATCATTTTTACCAGACTACTGCCATTTCAATGTCGTCTACACCCAAACATGAATGTACCAAGTACCAAGTTGAATGTACCTGATGAACCAAGTTCTAGTACAGGCTGTCCAAAACAAAACCTCACTGAAAGCTCTAAAAGGAGCATATGTGCTAGCATATGTGCTAACACTGTTGAGGAACTTGCAATGAGCTGTAGAGTAATTCGAGAGCTTTAGGAAAGAACTCAATCGCAGTTGCCATCAAACATTTGTCGGAAGGTTCTCCCTCAGAAGACAGTGAACCAACAACTCCAAGAAGGAGGCTCTCGTTCTAACCAGAAGTATGCAAGGATTCGTTCGGTACTAAAGAAGAAACAATGTTCTGTTTTCCATTCCTATCACACTCCATTACTTATTTAATAAAAAAACTTTCCACGATTAGTTTCTTAGAGACACATATCTGTAATATAAAATTGTATTTTATGTTTTTTTTCTAGGAGGAGCGTAGAACTCGAGAATTGTGCTGTTTTGTAAATCTAAGAAAACTAAAATCTACCTGGACTCATTTGGTAAACCTCATTTGGTGTGGGCCTTATGAAGGGTGTGGTCAATTTGGTTTCGCCGGCTGTCTGACCGTTCAAACCCCAAGGAAGTATGCCAAAGTTAAAGACTCTATCTGAAAATCTTAGAAAGTTATAGATTTTAAAGCGGTTTTGGCGGGTTTGCCCCCCACTGTGCCGTTGGGTATGATAATGATATTGATACTCGCACGCCATTCCGCATATTGGGAGTATCTTCAATACACAAAGCAGTGCGTGCTTCGCACGCCAACCCCACAGTAGAATCCGCCACATGGCTTTGAACCGGGTACTTCTATGGTATTTTACGTTTTGATCGAATTTTGGGGGAACCAAGCGAGCTATAAGGTCACGTTAAAAAACAAAATGTGCAGAATAATATCCTACATTTATATTTGTAGAAAAATCTCAAAAATAAAGTCATTCTCGTAGGAAAAACTAAAAAAAATTGTGAATTCCGGTCAAAAAACGGGCTTCCGATTGTTGGATTTTTTTGGCTAATAAACTCGTCTGAGCGACGTAGACAACCAACATGTGTACCAAATTTGAACCAAATCGGACTTAAAATACGGCCACTAGAGTGCGAACACAATAATATATACATATATATATAAGATTTTTAATTACACCCCAAAACGTGTTCTGGGGACCATGATCGGTGCTCATTTGCTACTCCCGACCTTGGGTCTTACCATAAGGGCCACTGCAATAGCTCATTTTTCCTATGGAAATTCGCTAATAACCAACCAATTGATGTGTGTTGTATTTCATATCACAAGTAAAATAAAAATGCTTACAGTGTAAGTAACAGTCTGCTTTACGTTTCAAGTTTAGTTGGCAGTATGGAGAAACCCATATGTTGTGGTATTCTTACGATACTTGACCATATTGGATATGAAAATAAAGGTTTCAGTATTGTACGCTCGCAATTCAACAACTAAACGACAGCTTACAATAATTATTCTGTAACTGAAAGTACTGATTCTTTAAGCTTTTTTTATTATTGTCTTGTATGGAATATGTTCGTGAAGTTTGTCAGCTGAAATTATTTTATTGATTAATTTCCATACAAAATGTAAGCTATTATTTTGGAACCGTACGTTAATTATTGACAACCATAATTTTGTAATATTTTTTATTGTTTACAAAAATAAAATTCGGTAAACGTGTCCTGCAAGTTTAACTCAGAGAATTTTGATGGCAGAGTTCTAAAACATCAGTAACCCGGTATCTCTGTTTAACACGTTCACTGCTAAGAACGCACATGTGAGCTTGACACTGAACACTATGAGAAGCGGCCGACGCACAGTGCATTGCACACCAACCCCGTATTGGGAGTATATATTTTAAATACACAGTGCATTGTGTGCTTCGCACGCCAACCCCCGTATTGTGAGTATTTTCAATACACGGTGCATTGCGTGCTTCGCACGCCAACTCCCTATTGGGAGTATTTTCAATACACAGTCCATTGCGTGTTTCGCATGCCAAACCCCGTATTGGGAGTATTTTCAATACACAGTGCATTGCGTGTTTAGCACGCCAACCCCCGTATTGATAGTATTTTAAATACACAGTGCATTGCGTGTTTCGCACGCCAACCCCCGTATTGATAGTATTTTAAATGCACAATACAATGCGTGCTTCGCACGCCAACCCCCTATTTAGGGTATTTTCATTACACAATGGGGGGCAGCGGATCGTCCTTAAATAACCATTTTATGGCAGTGCAACAATAAATAAATACAACAAAAACTACCATTGAAAAAATTGTTTGTAATTTCACTACAATAACATGGTTGTCCAGTAAAGCCGTATTATTAAACTGAAAATGGAACAGTAATGAATAGTTTGGCTAAATATATTCAATACCTTTACTGATAGATGAAAATGAATAGCTTATACAGCCTTGTTGACGGTCCGGGAATGTTCGTACAATAAAACAGTGTTTATATTCTACTAATGTAACTGAAATGCGCAGTTATGTTGAACTAAAACTGTTTGTTTATTTTCGATATACCAAAGTGTTAAAACATTCAGTAATTATAAGTAAATTGTATATCATCACAAGAGAATAATAAACAAATTAAGTAGTTAGTAAATAATAAATATGTATGTGAGGATTAAAACATTTAGTAATAATTATACATAATATACCATTAACAGGTGGTTAAAAATACAGTAGTTAGTAAAAAATAAACCATTACTAAATGGTTAAAAAATTCAGTAATTAGTAAATAATAAATCATGACCATATGGTTAAAAGATTTAGTAGTTAGTAAATAATAAACCATTACCAGATGGTTAAAAAATTCAGTAATTAGTAAATAATAAATCATGACCATATGAATTTAGTAGTTAGTAAATAATAAACCATTACCAGATGGTTAAAAAATTCAGTAATTAGTAAATAATAAATAATCAGCAGAATTTTAACAAATTCAGTAATTAGTAGATAATAAATAATCATCAGAATGTAAAAAAAATCAGTAATTTGTAAATAATACATCATTACCATGTGGTTAAAAAATTTATTAATTATTTAGTAAATAATAAATAATCAGCAGAATGTTAAAAAATTCAGTAATTAGTAAACAAATAAATAATTATATGAGGATTAAAAAATTTAGTAATTAGTAAATAATAAACCATTACCAGGTGGTTAACAATTTCAGTAATTATTCAATAATAAATCATTACTTTGTGGTTAAAAAATGGTACCAGGAACTGGCACATACTTTCTCACAAACATATTTAAATTACTAAACAGATTCACTGTGACTTGTAGGAGAGTTTTTGTATTAAAGTTAGAGATTAAATAATAAATATTATTATTATTATCTAGAGAGAAAACTATTCGATCGATTTGGAACAAACTTGCACCAAACACGTCAATTAGGTCTTAATAGATGCATGCAAAAAGGTTTTGAAATTTTTTGAAAAACAACCGCCTTTATGGCCAAAAAACCCCAAAAAATCTGTTATAATTATTATTATTATTAGCTAAACGAGAATTTTTAGAAAGATGCGATTTTTTGAATATGCTAGTGCACATTAAAGGCTACAAATAAGCCAAAGTTTATCAAAATCGTTAGAGCCGTTTTTTTATAAAAAAATAATAATTGATTTTTTGGGGGTTGTTTGGTCAAAAAGGGGGTTGTTTTTTAAAACCCTTTTTCGTGCATCTATACAAGCCTACTGGACATGTCTGGTGCAAATTTGGTTGAAATCGATCGAATAGTTTTCTTTCTAGTTTTGTATACTTTTATTAAAGTTGGAGATTAACTAATAAATATTATTATTATTATCTAGAGAGAAAACTTTTCAATCGATTTCGAACAAACTTGCACCAAACACGTCAATTAGGTCTTTATGGATGCACGTAAAAAGGTTTTGAAAAACAACCCCCTTTATGGCCAAAAAAACCCCAAAAATCAGTTATTATTATTATTATTAGCTAAACGAGAATTTTTAGAAAGATGCGGGTTTTTGCATATTTTAGGGCACATTAAAGGCTACAAATAAGCCAAATTTTATCAAAATCGTTATAGCCGTTGTTTTATAAAAAAATAATAACTGATTTTTTGGGTGATTTTTGGCCAAAAAGGGGGTTGTTTTTAAAAAAATGTCAAAACCGTTTTTCGTGCATCTATACAGGCCTACGTGACATGTCCGGTGCAAATTTGTTTGAAATCAATCGAATAGTTTTCGCTCTATCTTTGTATACATGATACATACATACAGACAGACATTTTGTAAAAACCACATTTTTGTACTCAGGGGGTCCCAAAACGGATATATCCACAAAAATCTCAAAATCGATTTTTTTTGCGATCACTATACTTTCTCTATACTATAGTATAGTGAGAAAGTAAAATGCTGTTATTAGTAAATAATAAATTATCATGTGGTTAAACAATATTCAGTACTTAGTAAATAATAAATAATTAGCAGAATGTTAACAAATTCAATAATTAGTAAATATAATAAACCATTATGTGAGTATTAAAAAAATTAGTAATTTTAAATAATAAACCATTACCAGAATGTTAAAACATTCGGTAATTAGTAAATAGTAAATGAGAATGAGAATAAACTACGGGTAATTAGTAAACCCGTAGTTTGAGAATGAGTTGTTTCAGAAGAAAGTAACAATTATTTAGTGCTATTTACAAATTATTAATAAATCTTTTACATACTAAAACATTTACCTTATATCGATTGTATTTATAGAACTAAAGCAGTTACGGTAAAGTTAATTTGCAATAATGCGTTGAGTGTTTTATAATTTGAGTAGAGTAGGCGAGATATATTGAGAGCATTTAGCCCCGTACTGCCAACTAAACGTGAAACGCAGCGTAGTAGGAATAAGAATACATGATGGGCGGAAGCAGGTGTGGTTTGCTTACACCTGCCAATATAGTAGCGAAGTTGATACTAACAATAAGTGAGGACTCTTGGAACCAGGTTCAGCACCATACCGGAAGCATTCTACGGCAAATCCAGGTGATAGAACTGACTCCAGGCAGTAAGTGAAAGGTTCGGCCTGGTTATGGCCATGAAAGGCACCACTCTGAAGTAATGCAATAGAGGTCCCAGAGTGGAGGTACTGCTTGCAGAAGAAATGGAGGTCAGGGTGTAGTAGGTATACCGGGAGTCAAATACACCAGGGGACACGTGCTCTTTCATGTTGGCTAATGCATTCCTCCCTCCATCATCGATCCATCGCTCCAAAACAATAAAAATGCAAAGTTAAACTGTAGACTTATTCTGCTGGACAGAAAATTACCTCATTTCGGGTTTTACAACTTTTATGGGCGGAAAACTTTTTTGAAAACTTGTCTTTGTTTTTCGAATTTACGTTTTTGCGGTGTCTTACTCTTTTTTATTTCTTTATTTGTGGTGTATTTTACTTTCTTTTTGAAATATTTAAATGTTCCCAGCAGACAGCCGTAACTCCCAGCGAGATTTGAGCCGTAAAATGGGCTCTTATGGGACTACGTTTTTTGCACCGAGTTGCGTCGAATGATGCCACCATCTTGGATGTGGTGACGTTATGTGCACCGACTTCCAATTGATGATGAAACTTATAACAGTTCTTTATAGTCTTATTATAAAATTATTTTGAAATTCGGTGTATATTACGTCATCAAAAAAAAAATAAGATGGTGTCGACATCTGTCGGAATTCGGTGCAAAATACGTAGTCACATAAAAGCCCATGTTCGGCTCAACTCCCGGGCTGTCTACTGTTTCCCCTAATTAAATTCACGAGTCGATATTTGAGATTTAAGGGTCGGCTCTAGTAAAACAGAAAGCAACCAGCGACTAACTATAGCGGCGGTAGGTTACGCGGACATTGCTCATCCTAAATCCATTTAAAACCCGCAATTATTTTAATAGCGTTTTTTTTAAAATACCAAACTCTTGGGGACAAAATTCTTCATCCGAATGGCTTGGTAATAGTTAATAGTTACAACGTAAAAAATATTTAAAATCACCCTATAGTGGCGGTAGGTTACACGGACATTGCTCAGCCTAAATCCATTTAAAACCCGCAATTGTTCAAATAGCGTTTTAAAAAAAATACCAAAATCTTGGGGACGAAATTCTTCAGGCGAATGACTTGGTAGTTTTTCGCTATAATTAATAGTGACAACTTAAATTTTTTTTAAAAATCAATGTTTTAAATTGTTATTAAATATTAAACAAAATATTTTTCTTAATTTTTAATAAGCCATTTGCATGCATATTGACCATAGCTTTAAAATGACATATCGTTTATAATTTTCCGATCAAAAATAAAGGAAAAATTTGGATTTTAATTTAACAAGTGTCTTTAATTTTAAAAAGTTGTCTTATGGAGTGTCAGCCAACATGGCCGACAGCTAGGGCCGACCCTTAAGTAACAAGTATAATTGTAATCAACGGTAAAGGGTATATTGGTTATTTCAAACTCATTTTATGGGTTAAGATAGTTAGGAAGATTAATAATTTTTAGTCAAAATGAGGATTGACTTCAATCTGATTTTTAGTAGATGAGAAAGAACCAATTCAACATCGTATGGAGTGGAAATTTACGTAAAAGAAACGTTCAAAACGTACCCTTAATGAATCGGGAATAAAAAGTCTCAGTTGTTTTTATATTTCCTTAACTTATATCTACTTATCTTCAGACCAAATCCCAAGTCTCCACCTCCAACTGTTTCATAAAAGTGCGGCTATTCACGCCCTTCACGTCACGTCCCGTCCATTCGCTAAAAGTATATTTTTGTTTCATCGGTATATTTTTTAAGGGCATTTTGGGTTTTTTGGTTTTAGGTTACAACGCTAGTGATATATATTACTGGAGACCGGACCGATTGTCGTGCAGTTTGTTTCAATGAAAGAAAATTTTGTCATTTTAATCTATATGAAATTTCATTTTTACTTTATAGTTATATTTACAAGTACACTTTTTGCGGTTTTTTTAGTTTTAGGTTTATAAATAACCATTATTTACTTAATAACAAAAACATTTTGTAAGTAAAATTAAATAAATTACCGCTTAAGTTAATACTCCATTTATCAGTTTTTATTTTAACATCTAAATTTATTTACCGATTGTCAATAATAAGAAAACTCCTCCTGTTGGCCTTGCTAAAAAATAAAAAGTTAAATGCTACTAAGTATTGGACAGTAAAGTTTCATAACAAAATGTCATTGTAGAGGTTGTAACCAAGTTTAGTACCAGTAGTAACAAATAATTTAAGTTTAAGTTTACTGTAAGAAGTACTTGTTGATTTAATACGTAGTTGTTATTCTTGGCAATGCCACTTCCTGAAGATCATGTACTGATGTTTCCTGCCACTGGAAATTAAAATGAAGTCACTAGTATTGAAATATAGGCTATATTGCTACGGACTCTTGTATATTTATGGTTCAGAAAAATCATTTGTCGCCAACTACTCATGTTTAAATCTAAACAAAGTAATCAAGTATTTTCGATAGATCTCTGAGCATTATTTAGGTATTTACAATTTTAAAAAAAAACCTAAGCCACAGATGACGAAGAAGTTATTGTATTATCTGTGAAATTAATTTAGTATTTTAATACTAACTACATGGGCGCCCATATGATATTTTCTAGAGGGGGGGGGGGCTATAGCGGGGTATGGGGCGTAACAGGTTCACTGCTATTGACGCACATGTGAGCTTGACACTCAACACTATGAGAAGCGGCCGACGCACAGTGCATTGCCTACTTCGCACGCTAACCCCCGTGTTGGAAGTATTTTCAATACAGCGTGCATTGCGTGCTTCGCAAGGAAACCCCCGTATTGGAAGAATTTTCAATACACAATGCATTGCGTGCTTCGCAAGGCAACCCCCGTATTGGGAGAATATCCAATACACAATGCATTGCATGCTTTGCACGCCAATCGGGCTATTAGAAGAATTTTCAATACGCATTGCATTGCGTGCTTCACATGCCAAACACCGTATTGGGAGAATTTTCATTACACAGAGCATAGCATGCTTAGCATCCCAAAACCCGCATGTTGAGTATTTTCAATACACAATGCATTCCGTGCTTCGCAAGGCAACCCCCGTATTTTGAGAATTTTCAATACACAATGCATTGCGTGCTTCGCTAGCCAACCCGAAGTTTTTTGAGAGAATTTTGGGAGAATTTTCAACACCCGTCAACTCGCCAACACCCGAACTGGGAGCTAGGGGAGAGGGGGAGGGGTTCCCATGACTAACTATATTATTTCTCGTACACAAAACTACGAGCTTTGAGTTTATGAGAGGAACTTAACAGACGTGAATACAGTGAAGAAGCAGTATGATTTAATGCTAAAGTTTCTTTATAAGCAATGATTAGTGTATTTTATAGATATAAAGTGTTATTATGATGAAAAGAAATCATTATTTTTGAATGATCTTCTGATACGGAGTCAACAAAATATAGTCATCAAACATTCAGGCATCGTTGATGTTTCCCGAATGTACGCGGAAAAAGCCGAAACGGAGATAAAAGACGTCGCTTGACGTGACCCCTGGCTATACCCCCCCCCGTCACGGCACGTCACGGTATGCTCTCTAGAGCATTCAAATATTTTCCAGCCGAGACGTGATGTGACGGGTGTGTATAGCCATCTCCATTTTATTACACAGGGAGTATACCTCTGAAAAAAGACGGGACGTGACGTGACAGGTGTGTATAGCCGCACCTTAATAGATAACGTTAGCGAATGAATAGAACAATGAACACTTTTAACGTTCTCTATTAGTCCAGTCAAATGGTAGTCTTACGTGAACAAAATTCAAATAGTACACCAACCATCATAATAGCAAACAGAAGTTTGCAAGCAAAATTTTCTGGGGCGTTCCGAGATTATTTCCAAAAAATTGCGAAATTTCGCACTTTTTGCAATTTTTTGAAGTGTAAACTTCTATTGACGCACCATGTCCACAAAATTTGTATAGCAGAGTTTTCTTGTTGCTGGAGGTGAATCGGATTTTACCGTCACTCGTTTCACCATGTATTTTGTGAAACGCTCCTAAAGTGAAACGCTCCATTCCATCTGTTTGAAAAACGTTTTGGTCTTTCCGAGATTCGAACCAGCAGAGTTCATCACCATAGACTATCGCCTTAGCCGGTTAGGCCGCAATCGCAATGCTAGTTTAGTATATTTGAGTTGGGTATATACATGTAACAGATTGTCCTAAATCTTAGGCTTATTCTGGCAGTGTTAATACAATGTATAGTTTAATTAGTAATAACTCTGAAATTGACATTGTGCTTCCTCATTTCGTAAGTTGTGTTAATTAAAACGTTTACACTTCTTCCGGGCGGTCTTAAGCACACAATTACATTTTTTATTTGTAAATTTCCAAATTCCGTATGCAAAATCATGTGACGTTCTTATTATATTTTCTAAATTCCGTAACATCATCAAAAAGGGAAGCAAAGTTATCGGGGGTGGGGGTAACAACCTGCTAGTGTTAGGCCGGAACTTGGTCTGGGCACATTTCAAAGTTTAACAATATTAGTCAACACTCAGCAATATATATATATATATAAATACGTGTTAGATTTGTTAGTTGAAGTACAAGCCAGCTAATACTAGATCTATAAGCTCTGCGTTAACGTTCGGAGGCCATTTTGTATGGCGTTCGGTTCATGCTCAGTGCAGCTGATATTCTATGACTGGCAAGTTTAGTTGAGAGTGTACCTGGAACACGGTCACCAACGCCCACAGTAAAGAATCGAAATTCTTCCTGTCGCAAATTTCGTCTCCTCTACCGTTTTGGTCGCAGAATTTGCAGCCAAATAAGTTCATGCCCAGTATACTATAAATGGTAATAACATAGGAGTATAGTAAACACCTAACCTGTACACAAGCTAACCTAACCTTATATATTGCACAGATAACCTAACCTGATCTTTTCGTATTACACATATACACTTTAAATAGCTAAACCTAACTTTTCTCTAGCCCAATATTTATTACACTCCTTATATTTACATAACCTTTACATATTACATACATTACCTTTAAATAAAGTAACCTAACCTGTCCATAAACCAACATTTATTACACATTTACAAACATTACACACATAACCTTTAAATAACATACATTTTTATTTTTGAATTATAGGCGAAAAACCTGGGTGGTTATCAATGCCTTAAATAACATAAACTGACTTTACTTATTACGTACTTAACCTTTCAATAAATTAACTTAACGTTTCCCTAGCCCACCTTAACATAAGTTAAAATAACTTTTACATACTATACACAGTACCTTTACACACAACCTTAACCTAACACACCTGATATATTACACACATAATCTTTTATAACCTGACCCAAACTTTTGTATTAAACACCTTTTAACTCCACACGACATTCATAACAACCTAACATTTTATAACCTGACCTAACCTTTATATATTACACACCTAATATTTTATAAACTGACCTAACCTTTATATATATTACACACCTGCCATACTAACCTAACCTTTAATAACCTGACCCAAGCTTTATATTTAACACAGCTATCCTTTTAAAATCACACACCATACAGAACAACCTAATCTTTGTATAACCTGACCTAACTCTTACATATAACACACCTAACGTTTTAACATCACATACCATACATAACAACCTAACCTTTTTGCAACCTGACCTAACCTTTATATTTTACACACCTAAACTTTTAATAAACACCACACACCATGCATAACAACCTAACCTATTTATAACCTGAACTAACATTTAAATACTATACACCTATCCTTTTAACATCATACATCATACATAACAACCTAACCTGTTTATAACCTGACCTAACATTTAAATATTATACACCTAACCTTTTAACATCACACATCATACATAACAACCTAACCTGTTTATAACCTGACCTAACCTTTTATAACATGACCCAAGCCTTGTACATAACTCACCTAACGTTTTAACATCACACATCATGCATAAAAACCTTAAATTTTTATAACATGACCTAACCCTTATATATTACTTACCTAACCTTTTCATAACCTAAACTCTAATCTTTTCACATTACACACAACATAACGAAACTTGCATATATTCAACACCTAACTTTTACATGTACTACTAATAATATTTACACACTTCCTATTCTAAGTTTACATAAAACAAATTCAAGCTTCAAATAATGAAAATCTAACCTAATATTTTTTAACGTAACGTATAAATTACCTATCTTGACCCAAGGTAATTTCGAATTTTGTTTAGCCTAACTTAATGTACCCTAACCTAACCTCATTTTGTTTTAAAAACGTATCTTTATTAAATAAAGTAATCTAAATACTTTATCAATGAAACAAATATATCCTTTATGTAATACACACTTAACATAACCTAGCCTAATTTTATCTTTTCACGACCAAAACATAACCTAAAAATTACACAATAAAACTAAAATTTGTTTATGGAATATTTACGTAGGATAAAACATTAAACCAACATGAATACAAATCTAATTTATATACTTCTTTTTTTAAACAAATTTAATACTACCTTGCTTTTCCTGAGACCAGAGTTTTAAGAAATAATTCATTATGATCAACTCCTCTGCCACTCTACAGAAAATGTAGAAGCTTAAAACTTTTACTCTTGTTAAATTTTGTTTTCTTAAACAAATAAATGTAATTTTATTGAGATTGTTGTGCAACATCGATGAAATGAATCTTTCTTTAATAATAGCTCATTTAATGAAGTGTTTCAGGTTGAAAAGCCATTTCTGGTTTGAAGAATAATGGTAAATCGAGTCTCATTTCAGATAAACTCGTCAAATTCGGTATACAGATGTAAATACACTTTTCTTAGTTTTGTATAAAAAAATTATTTTAAAAACTAGAATGGTGTACATTTTTAGAGTCCAGATACATTGAACTGTAAAATAATTCCACTAAGCTCAGCCGCTGACGTGATTTAAGTGAGTTAACAAATGTTTAAGGGTTCCTATCAACTATTTGGGAAATCGGTCTACTCAGGAAGGCGCTGAATAGCTGCCTATGTGTACGAAATATATTAGTAGAATTTGTTCGCACCTCAGCCTCAACGCGCTGCATCTTTCCGTTAGATTATAGATTGCTTCACTTCGTTCAAATCGGATACGCGAGTTTGCATCATGCCCGTCGATCTCGGTTCAGACGCTGTAACCGCAAAAATCTCCAAGTGAATTTGAACCGAGTACTTTTATGAGAACCAGTCGGGCTATAAGGTCGCATACAGAAACAAAATGTACAGGTTGTTTTTATAAAACCTCAACGAAATTTCATTCAATTACGAAAAATCCCAAACAATTGTTACTTCTGGACAAATTCGTGCTTCTGGTTCTTGGATGTTTCAAATAAAGAACTCGTCCAAGCTTGGTAGAAATCCAACGATTGTACCAAATTTGGACCAAATTGGACTTTACTAAGCCTAGTAAAGTGCGGACGTTAGAGTGTGAACACATGTAGGGTGATTCAGAATTATGGTAAACACATTTTGTACACGATTAAAATTGAAGAAAAACAAACAAAGAAAAAAGGTCCCATAAAGGTATGTCCTGAAGTGCTTAACTTTCCGTCTTTCTGTCTGTATGTATTTTTTACTGAATATTTTTTATCTAAGAAACCAAGTTATTGTATCAAATTTAGAGATGTAATTTACTTGGTTTCTTAAATGCAAAATATTTAGTAAAAAACACATACTGACAGATCCAGATGGAATACTAAGCGTTTAGGACATTCCTTCAAAGGAACGTTTTCCATTCTTTTTTCATTTTTAATCGTGTACAAAATTTGTTTACCATAATTTTGAATCACCGTAAACGATTTTAACGACACTTCAGAACGTGTTCTGCGGACCATGATCGGCGCTCATTTACTACTGCCGACATTAGGTATCACCATATGATTCGCTGAAATAACTCATCTCTCCAATGGGAATTCGCTAAAAAACACGTATATTTTTTGACTAATTTCCCTCCGCTTATACCGTACCAATTTTATCTGCAGATTTATATTTGATATACGATTGTTTGGCGTAACAAATATTTATAGAGGGCGTTTAAAAAATGTGGACGAATAGTTCCACCTATGCGTTCCATCGTCAACAGTGAACAAGTGGAGTGGTTAAAAGCACTCGTCCAGACCGCATCGGTTGAAACCTCCAACGCGGTCCAGTCGGGCCGATAGTCACTGGCGTTTGTTTTGCGCTGTTATCCCGATTTCATTTGACCAACTCGTATACGAACAAATTAAAAACGTTCGAAAAAAATTATTTTTGAAGCGAATAATAATTCACGATTTATAAATATTCTTATAAACCCATAAAGATGGAGACAAATTACCAACCTTTTCTACCTGAAACACTTTTTTTTAGTAACCTCCTAACAACTTTCAAAGTAGCCTATCAAAACTATTACCTACAGCGAGGAATTGAAATTCGAACTATTTTGCAAAATACTTTTCTGTTCCCCCCTTTGTATTACGGCAAAATGGCGGTAACAAAAAAAAAACGAAAGGATCAGGAGTGGAGTAAAGCACAAAAGAAAATAGATA
>JAGFPH010015223.1:6965-21717 GCA_018207615.1 Philaenus spumarius | reverse complement strand
TGCTACACACATAGCTTAAATAAATACATCACTGATACAAATCTCATATAAAAATGGGATTCTTTAAGTCCGTCAGACGATGTAAGTCTTTATTTGATAAAAAATCGTAGTTTGAATTATGTCTGCGAAGGATTAGGTTTCAGAAAGATCTACGTTTGGAAGACAGTTCTGCTGTATTGGCAATAAAGTTCCTATAAATTTCATACGCAGATTAATAAATACTCAACAAAACTAGATACGGTACTAGATTAAGGCCTAGATTAACTATTTGTTGGTAATAGATTGAAACACTAAAATGGTAACACTAAATTAAATTAGATATTACTGCTTTCTTTCTGCTATTTATATTTAGGTTAGGCCTGTCTCATGCGTCAACTTTAAAAAACATAATAACACTTATGAGTTACTGCTTTCTGCTGTTTATATTTAGGTTATGCTTGTCTCTTGCGTCAACTTTGGTATACATAGGTGGAACGTTTATGACTTACTGCTTTCTTTCTGCTGTTTATATTTAGGTTAGGCCTGTCTCTTGCGTTAACTTTATAGTAAACATAGGAACGCTTATGACTATCTGCTTTCTTTCTGCTGTTTATATTTAGGTTAGTCCTGTCTCATGCGTCAACTTTATACATACAATAAGAAAACATCTACAATTAAATTTGTAAAACAGAAAAATAGACTGAATTAATTTTATTTCCTTATATTTTCACAGTTTTAAAAGGTAGGCAAAATTTTTAGCCTATTTTGAATTAAAAATCGCCTAGATAGACGATCCGGTATGTCCAGGTCCCTCTAACCATAGGTTAGCCAACATTTCTAATGCTTGGTTCTATTAGTTAAGGTACTTGAATCATAACAAATATAGGTACAACAAATCGATATTTTACTATTTTATATTTGCTTATATATAATATGCAGCTTTCAATATTTTCCCGAAAACTTTGCTAAATTACACCCTCCCCCCCTTTATTTTGAAAGTAATAGCCTACAAATTCGAAGACAAAAAAAACAGTGCTGGCACACTCATAAACATGACAGGCTAAGTATATAGCAAAAGAAAGTATATTAGGTTTTCCACTACGTTGTATGCTTAGTATGTGTTGTGAGCAATCACATTTTACCTTTAAATAAAATATATTGACATTTTACCCACCAAAACAGTAATTTCGGCCTAATGAGCGTATTTTAAACGAATTTCAATAATATCTCAGAATTTGTTAGAACTTAGTAAATCTGTAGTAGGCTAATAATATTGCACAGTGTGTGTTGTAGGTTTAAGGAGGGGCGAGAAAAATTGGTTTTAAATTTTACTAAAAAAACAAAATTTTGTATAATTTTATACTTTTGTGAATTTTGTAGATTGATCATTATAGACGACTGATAGACAAATAATTTGATATTTTGTTTTTCTCTCTACGATGTTTCGTTGCCTTAATAATATAGGCTCTAAAATATATTGACATTTTACCCGCCAAAACAGTTCTTTCCGCCTAATTTCAATAATATTTCAGAATTTGTTAGAACTTAGTAAATTTGTTTAGTATTGTAAGCTTTCCAACAGTCTTTAAATGAGTGGCCTCCCCGTTAACCGATTAGTACCGAAATATCTGTGCAAATTCATGATTTTTTAGGCTTTTTAAGCTTAAATATATGAAATAAAAATGTAAGTATACCCATAGTTTTATTCAAATCTTCACTCTTAACATCATATGTATTTGTAAAACAATATACAGAAATTACTTAGAAAATCAATAATTTGTTTATTTATAGCTACGAAAGTCCTAATCGGTTACCATTTGGTCCCAGTAAAGTAAGCGAGGAATCAATGATGGCGAGTGGATTTCGCAGACTCATCCGGATGTTGATTAGTTTACTCAAAGTACGTTGCCTATGGAAATGACAGTCTTAACGATTTATGACTACAATTAGCGGCATGTCTGTGTTTTTAAGAAAACTAGACGGTTTATCACTTTTCTATCTGTCAACCAAGTAACAACTGTGCTGCCACAAAATTTTTATCAGGAAAAAATATAAAATTTTAGGTAAATAATGTTCATTTTGTTTCTTACACCAACAATTTAGATTTTCTTGAGGTCGTGTAATGATAAACTGATTTGTATAAATTAAGATTTGTTCTTCGTTATTTAAAAAATTTAAAACCTCAAATACAATTTTTATTTCTGAGGAGGTCTCATATAGTTGTCAATGGTATTTAAAATATCCTTTTCGACAATCGTATTATATTAATTTTAGTTTAAATTAGGCTTTTTTTCTGCCTTTTTGGAAACATATTTTGTGTTTTTATAAACTAGGCTAATGGCTAAAATTATGTCCGCCCATCTTCGTCTAGTCTAGGGTGCTCGTCGGTCGTTTGTTAGTGGTCAGTTTTCCCGGGAACTGAGATTTGCTAATTGTATATTCATTGCATCACCATCACCAGTAAATGAGGGTAGTTGGCAGATTTTCTGTACTACGTGGGCATGCAGAACAATATTTTCCTCTAACCAAGCCGAGGAAGGGTTTTGATGGTAGCAATAATTAATTAGATTAAAATATTTAATACAATACATCACTTTTATTTTTCTAAAGATTTTCCAGCCAAGGGGCGCACCGGTGTTCCGGTGGGCCAGGCCAGGCCTGAAGGCCGTTATATACTAGCTAGTAGTCATATCTTAAAGTCTTAAAAGGTTTCTTGAACACCCAGGAAAATGGCTGCCCTAGTCTTTTAAACTGAACATGTAGTAATTAAATATTACACAAGGTGAATAAATAATATAATACCAATTTATTATACAGAAAAAAGTTATTGGAAAGTTTTGTAAAACTTATGGTAACATTTTTAGTTTACTTTGTAAGTTTGTTTAGTTCCCGTAACATGTGCAGTAATTGTCAAAAAAGTAAAAGTAAAATACTAAACTTAAAGTGATGTCCTCAGATACACCGTGTACAACGCACTCGAAACACTCTAACTAGGTAACATAGCTCGTTCCAGACGCACTATCGGTTATTTAGAGATTGAAGAAACTTGGCAGCAATGGATACAACTTGGCAATAATGGATACAACAGGAAGCAGGAAGAAGTAAATAGACGCATTCAGTCCTCAGATAATGGATACAAAATAATATTCATAACACACTTGTGTGTTTAAAAATGACGAACGGGCGACCTCGGATACTGCGAGAAAGGTGGTCGAACAAACACGGTGTGTTTTCGCCACGACTGCAGCGCGCCAAATGGTCAAACGCTGAACTACAGATTCGACGTAGGGAGGCATCTGAGGACATTAAAAGGAAATGGATTTTTTGCATGAGGCATTCTGAAAAAGGAAGTTATAGAAGAATCTAATGAAATTTGTATCCGAGGACACTAAAAATGTCCTCGGATGCAAAAATGTCCTCGGATACACGGTGAAAACTCAACCCAATGTCCTCGTATACACCACCTGCCACACGCACACACACACACAGACACACACACACACACAGACATCACTCCGAAAACCACTTTTTTAGGTTAAGGGGGGCCCAAAACGGATATTTCCACCAAAAACTCAAACTCGAAAATTTTGACAAATACAATACTTTCTCCATATACTATGGTATAGGGGGAGAAAGTAAAAAAAGGAAGGGCATTATGAGTGAAGATATACAAGCTGGTTTCTTTGGAGTTCAAACAAGGAGTTTAAATTAAAGAAAGGCACACAGCTAAGTTCATTTAGCCATACAGAAATACTTTTTTCCCAGAAAATTATGAAAGATTTCTAAGAAAATATAATTAAAAACACTTTTAAAAATTGATAGTTGCTTAAAATGTCCTTTTATGTAGGTTTGACACCGGCAGCCGAATAGTCGATATACACCTGTTCGACTTGACAACACTGCCGGCAGCTAAATGTACCCATACCAAACATATATGGCAGCCAAAAGGGACCTATATACACGCTGCGCCGAATAGCCGCAATCTTGCTGCTGCCAAATAGCACCAATATTGAAACATGATCTTAAAGAAGTCATAAATTAATAAAAATTTAATACAGTGATCCGTAGAAGGTCACAATCAATTTAGCAAGTTAAAACATGGATATACTCTTCTCTAAAGGGTGGCAGCCAAATAGCTTACTTTTTGACGGCCGCCAAATAGATAGGTGTATTTATATATATATATACATATATATATATGAATTTTAATGACACCCCAAAACGTGTTCTGGGGACCATGATCGGTGCTCATTTGCTACTCCCGACCTTGGGTCTTACCATAAGGGCCACTGCAATAGCTCATTTTTCCTATGGAAATTCGCTAATAAATGCATATCAGTAAAATAGGTTTGGTAGAGGATTAGGATATGTCAGTCAGATAGGAGTTGCAAACAAAATTGCTGTATAACAAAGTTATTATTCTAAGTATATTTAAAATAATAAGTCATGGAACACACGTGTCAATGATAGTAATTGTTTCTCCACTTCTCAGGGTGCTCCCTAGCTGTAACCGCGACAGCGTTCAAATGCGCGTGTTTAGCCGCAGCAACTTCATGAGTATCAGCCAGTAGTCCTGAAGGAAGTACTTTTGGATAAGCGAGTGGTCCTGAGTACGGCTTGTAGGATGAAGCGTATCCTGCGCCTGAGTTATAAGACCCTGCATATCCAGCCCCTGATCCGTAGGAAGCTGCATAGTCTCCTGCATAACCAGAAGACCCAGAATTATAGGATGATCCATCAAGTCGACCTGCACCAGATCTGTATGAACCGTCATCACTATCTCCGTTGTATCCGTGAGCAGCCGCAGCAGCTTGAGCCTTGTGTATGGCAGAGTAATGGAGGTTTTTAGCTGCAGCGACTTCAGGAGTATCAGCCAATAGTCCTGAAGGAAGAACTTTTGGATAGGTGAGTGGTCCTGAATACGCCTTGTAGGATGAAGCGTATCCCGCGCCTCCATCATAGGACCCGGTATATGCAACCCCTGATCCGTAGGATGCTTTATAACCAGAAACCCCAGAACCATAGGATGATCCATCAAAGCCGCCTGCACCAGACTTGTATGAACCGTCGTCACCATCTCCGTTGTATCCGTGAGCAGCCGCCGCAGCTTGAGCCTTGTGTACGGCAGAGTAATGGAGGTTTTTAGCGGCATCGACTTCAGGGGTGTCGGCGATGTGTCCATCATGGAGTACTACGGTTTTAGCGAGAGGACCATGGTAACCTATAGGAGCATAACCAGCACTGCCGTAACCACTGTGTCCGCCGGAGTACGAGGGTCTGCTTTTTCCCAAATGGAGCAAACACGCCAAAGAGATTAGTACAATCTGAAAGAAGAATTTTATATTGCGAGTTTTATCACATTGATGAAATAACTTACGGCAGGCCAACAAATGTTTCATCGTCTACAAGAGTAATACTTGAATTTAAAAAAGAAATATTAATCTATAAAGCAGAATTGTTAATGTAGATTATTTTCCGAAACATGTTTACAATAGTTCGAATTACGGTACACATTGTAATTTAACCACTAATCAACTTTTAATTATTGAACATATTATACAAATTTTGATATTAACAACTGAATTAGTATATGTAACAACATATGTTTGACTTATAATACACTAAGAGTTTTGTTTGTTTTTACCTAATCTAAAAATGTGTTAGTTGTGAATAATAATTATTCTATTACCAGTTTTTAAATTTGCCAAATAGGTTGTAAATACACGTGTTTTGGTTCGTTTTATTCATAACCTAAAATTATGTTTAGTTTTTTATCCAAATCAACTGTTTTATTTATAATAAGTAACAACAGGTGTTTGAATTGAATTATAATACAGTGAGCAATTTTCGTTGAACTTTGTTTGTTTTTGCTTTTTGTTTGTCAGTCCTACCTAAACAAGCTGTTGGTTGTGAATAATAATAAAAGGATATAAAGATATTTACAATGATTACATTCAGTAATTAATTGATATTGTGGTACTTTAGCAATAGATCAAAAACTAAAGTAGTGTATAAGTATTTGAAACCAAATTACACATGAAAACTGAAATTTAATATATTTTCAAAAAATATACCTTAGTAAAAGTACTTCTGGAAAATGAGATTAATGTAAAAATTATCACAAAGTATAATTATACTTTCAACAATATAATATTTTTCGTTGAACAATTTTACTTTCTTACTATAGCCTACTATAGTGATTGCTATAGTGATCGCATACAAAATCGATATTTGAGATTTTTGTGAAAATATCCGTTTTGGGACACCATTAATCCAAAAAAGTGGTTTTTACAAAATGTTTGTCTGTATGTTTGTATGTCTGTATGTATACAAAGCTAGAGAGAAAACTATTTGATCGATTTCGAAAGAATTGCACCAGACACGTCAAATAAGCCTGTATAGCACGAAAAAATTTAAAATTTTTTTTTTTAAAACTACCCCTTTTATGGCCAAAAATACCCAAAAAATGCAGTTATTATTTTTTTATAAAAAACGGTTTTTACGATTTTGATAAAATTGGGCTTATTTGTAGCCCTTAATGTACCTTACCATATGCAAGAAACAGCATCTTTCTAAAAATTCTCGTTTAGCTTATAATAACAATAATAATAACTGTTTTTTTCTTTTTTTTTTGCCGAAAAGGGGGTTGTTTTTGAAAAATGTTAAAACCTTTTTTCGTGCATCTACACAGGCCTAATTAACGCGTTCGGTGTAAATTTGTTCGAAATCGCTCGAATAGTTTTCTCTCCAACTAATAATAATAATAATAGGACTATGTATTAGTTAATCTCCTACTTAAATATCACTTCTCCTACCCCTCCTACAATTATGAAGTCACAGTGAATCAGTTTAATAATTTAAATATGATTGTGAGAAAGTATGTACCAGTGATCCTGGCACCGTTTATTAAGTATTTAATAATCCGTGTCTCTTGCTACCTGGATTGTAAAACCAACACTTACCAAACACTTTATGTTTCCAAGAATAAAGCTCAGACAGAACTGTGATTGAGTGTTCTCAGCGTGGGTTTAAATACACCCAAAGTGTCGTCATTTCCTGGAGACTGTCTATGGGAAGATCTAGCCTACTATCTAGTGCTTGTAAAATGTAAACAGTTCTGTTTGGAATCGTCACTCCCATAGAAAAAAATTTGTTACATTATTAGTTGACTAAATAAATATAAATTTTTTTAAAAATTTTATTCTAAGTATATATATATTTTTAATGAACAAAATGAATATTGTCTTACCTCTGCATATCTCAAAAGAAAAACGAATAAACATAACTACATGATTAGGTGTCTAATGTATGCTCATCTTGGCCTTCTTGAATTTTTCACTCAGTAAAACTTTCTAAACTTAGTCCACTATGCTATTTCCTTTATAAGCGTCGTATTTCTTGAGTGTTCGTTTTTGAAGGGAAAACTTCTTTAAGCGTACCGAGCACTTTTTTAATGATGTAAAATATATAAACTCACGATACGCACTTAAAGTGAAACAATTAGCCTTTATGATTCCGTCGATGATTTCTTCATCCCCATTGGTTTACACACGTACTTATATAAACCAGAAGTTTAATGTAACAGCTGTTCGTAAAGGAAAAAGAAACTAACGAAATAAAACAGGCAGTGGTATAATCAAAGGCTCAAACTCAATAGCTGTGTGAGTTCAGTCACTACATGCAAGCGATGAAATTGACATTGTGCTTCCACATTTTAAAAGTTAGGATAAAGCAGTTTACTTCGTAATAAATCTGAAATGAAAAGTGCACTTATTATTTTGTATCTTGTGTTAAAAAATTAGTGTACTTGGAAAATGGACATAGTGCTTTCTCATTACTTGAAATGTCTGAATTTGCTAACTTGGCTGCAATGGTAATGAATGTAAATGCATTAAGGAAACGAGTGTTGGTTCAGTATAATATCGGAATAACTTAAAATTATGTTATAGTCAGTTGTTTCGCCTGAATCCTATAACACTAGTTATGTGAAATATTGCTAATTATTTTATAAATATAAACAGTAACATATAAAACACTAGTATTTAAATTACTTGCTTCCAAGAGATAAGCACTGGGTAACACCCCTAAAAAAATAATTGGTAAAATAATACTAAGCTGGATTTTTTAAATCACAAACAAGTTTATGGAAAATCAATAAAAATATCGGCAAAACGATTCGAAGTAAAGTAGCAATTATGTATAAGCAATATTGTTTCTAGGCAACAAATACCAATTTATTGCATTCTTTTCCGCGCCAAATTCTAGTAAAATGGAAGATGAGTTTTTTACAAGGTTTTCCTTGTATGCCTAATCGATGTTATTTACTGTTAATTTATCATTCCTAATCGGTATAATTTTGAATTGCGTCAATGGTTGTACACAAATTAGGGCCAGGAGTCCACAGCTACTCGGCCCATCCCTGCTTTCAACCGGTTTTCCAAGTTCGGCGTCTGGGTCATCACTACCATTTTTTATTTTACTTACATTTTTTAACATATTTTTAATTAATACAGAAAATTTTTTTATAAAAATCGTAAATTTTTTAATACATATCGGAATAATAATATTGGAATTATAATACATTAGAAACAAAATATATTAGGCCTACGTTTAAGTTGTAAAAACTTCCTTAAAACCTAACACAGTAGTTATTTTTATTGCATCACACCCTCCCCCATACAATAATTTTTCTGGGCTGTTGCTTATAGAATCATACAAGGAAAATTAATCGCAATTTTTCTTTAATAATCTCCTAATTCAACTACAACAGTGGACACAATTTTTGGTAGATTCAAAGAACGAAATTCGGCAGTAATTTAAGAATAAAAACAATAACAAACGGTCGGGAAGGTGTGGTAAAAAAACAAATTCTACTAATATACTTCTAATACGCAGGCATCAATTTAGCGGCTTCGTAGGTAGATCAATTTCCCAAATGTTTGAAACCCTAAAACATTTATACTTTATTTTTTAAATTCGCTCAACCAATGTAAGCGGTTCAGCTGCGTGATCGACTTATTTTTTTTATGCTTGTCATTCATCCAGCCAAAATTGTTTAAATCTTACAACAGCTCAGGGTTCCACAGTAACTGTTCGACTGAGAATGTTTCCAGGAAATGACGACACTTGGGTGTATTTAAACCCATACCGAGAACGCACAATCACAGTTCTATCTGAAATTTGTTCCTGACAACATGAAGTGTTTGGTAAGAGTTTATTGTAATCAATTCTGTGTTCAGTGATTCGTAAAGGAATAGACGCAAGAAACGTACACTAATTAGAATGTTTCACTTTAAATTAAAGTAGTTACCGTTATTTAGATTTATTAAACAATTTGAAACACAACAGGGTTAATTTTTTAACAGAGTTTTATCTCATTAACGACTTGTAATAACAGCTCATACATTTTTAGAAACTAAATATGTTTTCACGTGGCATTTGCATTTGTAAATTATTCCATGTTTATGTTTTAAATTTTGAATGTGTTTGATATATTGTTTAAAATAATTTTCTCTGTAGACGACTTTTGATTCCCATTCATGTAATAATTAACGTTGAACAAAACTAACATCTCGCTTGTGGAAATATGAATCTTGCGTTTTAATTCAACTAGATAAGGAATAGAGAAAACATAGCTTAAAGGACAAGAAGACAAATAATTACGTACTGCAATAAAACAAATTTAAATTTCATTAATGTAAAAGTACTACTCTTTGTTGAACCCCACCGTCCGATTTGTAATTCACTACAGAAGTGTCGGATATACAAAATAACCGATGTAAGTGATATTCTACAGAACAATTGTTAGACAAGTTATTAGGTTTGTATGTTGTGGTTTTTAATGTAACGTTTCAAACGGTTAATACTTAAATACATTTCTTTTTTCTGGATCAAAGATGCATTGTAATAAGACATTTTTTTTTTGTAATAACATAACACTTTCTGTACGTTCCAATTATTAAGAAATTAACTTCCATAATTTGTTTAATCAACCTATAAGTAAAACCCAAATTTCTTCTTTCAGACTGTACTAATCTCTTCGGCGTGCTTGCTCCATCTGGGTCAAAGCACACCCTCGTACCCCGGCGGACACAGTGGCTACGGCAGTGCTGGTTACGCTCCTGTAGGTTATCAAGGTCCTCTCGCTAAAACTCTATTACTCCCTGATGGACACATCGCCGACACTCCTGAAGTCGCTGCCACCAAAAACCTCCATTTCTCTGCCGTAAACAAGGCTCAAGCTGCAGCGGCTGCTCACGGATACAACGGAGATGGAGACGACGGTTCATACAGATCTGGTGCAGATGGATATGATGGCTCATCCTATGGTTCTGGATTGGCTGGTTATGCAAGAGACTATGCAGCTTCCTACGGATCAGGGGCTGGATTTTCAGGGTCCTATAACTCTGGAGCAAGATACGCTTCATCCTACAAGGCGTACTCAGGTCCACTCGCTTATCCAAAAGTACTTCCTTCAGGACTACTGGCTGATACTTATGAAGTGGCTGCAGCTAAACACGCACATTTGAACGCTGTCGCGGTTACAGCCAGGGATCACGCTGAGAAGTGGAGAAACAATTACTATAATTAAAATGTTTTGTTTATAACTAGTGATTTATATTTTAAAAATATATATATTTATATTTTTAAATGCATGGTAATTTTTACAAGCCATGACTAACTTTATTATCAGTTAATCATCAATGTTTAAAATATTGGTTTTAAAATCCACTAAGAAAAGAATTTCCTTCTCATACCATTGGAAAACCCCTTAGAAAAGCCATTGTTATATTACATTCCATTAAAACCATAAACGTGAAATTTTGTATTATTAAAGCTATATTTTACCTAAAAGTTATTAGATATTCAACAATTGCTGAATACATTTAATCAATTTGGAATCTTCAATAACCATAAAGGCACTGGCACACAAATGGCGATATGTCACGGCGAGTGACACTAGGACTACTGGCTTATACGTAGTGACTGCAGCTAAACATTTCCACTTGAATGCTGTCGCTGTTGAATGCTGTTAACACGCTGCGAAGTGGGCTAACAATTACTATCATTGAGGTATGTCGTGTATAATTTGTCGTAAAAACAATACAACTACATTTTGATACGTATTTTTCTGGCTTCTTTATACGTCATGTAAAAATACTTAAATTGAATGTTCAAATACTGAACTTTTTGTGTCCGTGTTGTAGTTTCAAAGTTCCATTGCTAATGTAAAACTCATAAACCAGTTTACTATTTAACCCTTTATTCATGCAAATTTATAAAAACATCCGGACCAGGTTGACTTCCTAGATATCAACAGACTGATTTGCACCTTGCGCTAGGTGTCGCATTTAACAAACAGTATGAGACAAAATATTTTGGTATTATTTAGAAAATTTACAACAATGTTGAACAACAGGACACCTCTGGAAGTAAGGATTGGGATTATATACAGATGGATGATTACTAAATATTTAAAAAGTTCACACAATAATAATAATCTTGAATGCTAATAGTGTTTGTAAAATAATACAAATTAAGCAATAGACTAATTTTGAATGTTGCAGACTTGTAGACAATTACCAAGAAATTATGTTTTTTTATTTTTTTCTCAATAACTCGGTTATCCTTTGACCTACACAAACGACAAGAAAAAATATTTCGGTTGTTAAAAAAGGAAAAAAAATATTTTGTCTCTTGTACGTTTTTTGTAAAGTTTACTGTTTTCAAGATATTCCTCGTTAAAAAATTGTAACGTCAGCTGTTTTGAAATTTTATTAAAATTCCCCTTCCATGAAAAAGTTTTTTGTTTTAACTGCAGGGGTTTAGCTTCGGAGATATGGGTGTCAAAAGAACCCATCGAACTGATGGACTTCTAAAGGGAAATCGTTGACGCAGCTGAAAATCGAATTTGGAATTGGTTTAATGTTCTAGAAGCTTCTAGAATATCCCAGAATGTTCTAGAAGCTTCTAGAATATTTCCAGTATGTTTTAGAAGTTTCTAGAATATTCCCAGAATGTTTTGAAGCTTCTATAATATTTCCAGAATGTTTTAGAATCTTCTGGAATATTCCTAGGATGTTCTAGAAGCTTCTGGAATATTCCCAGAATGTTTTAGACGTTTCTAGAATATTCCCAGAATGTTTTGAAGCTTCTATTATATTTCCAGAATGTTTTAGAATCTTCTGGAATATATAAAGAATGTTCTAGAAGCTTCTAGAATATTCCCAGAACTTTCTATACCAGAATATTGAAGACTCTTATTCAATAAGAGATTTGTTTCTGAACGTTCGGGATCCTTCTAGGATGTTTAAAAAAAACAGAACCGGGCTAAGAAGCTAGACACCTCAAACTTGGCACATATATTATAATATTAGAAAAACACAAAAACAATAGCATTCCGATTATTTGCTTCTACGGTGTAAAATTTTATTCGTTTACAATATTTTAGGTAAAATGTACTCATAGACGTGCGCTTACTGGCGCACAGATGATCGTGTAAGTAAGCTGAAATGGAAAACATAAATTGATTTGGACGAAACTCACTACAGTAGAACTACAGTTATCCGAATCAATTGGGACAGGACCCCATTCTGATAGTTGGATTTTCCCCGAAAAAAGGGTATATTTTAACCTTTTCAGGATTGGATTCGCGTTTACGCGACTGGAGTAAACTATCCGCACATACTGCGGTCGCGTATACACGTTTTATAACTTTAACGTTTGAGTACCATAATCGCATTAACGCGTTCACTGCTAAGGATGCACATGTGAGCTTGACACTGAACACTACGAGGAGCGGCCGACGCACAGTGCATTGCGTGCTTCGCACGCCTACTAGGTATTGGGAGTATTTTCAATACACAATGCATTCGCCTACACCCGTATTGGAAGTATTTTCAGACATAGTGTATTGCGTGCTTCGCACGCCAATTCCTGTGTTGGTAGCATTTTCAATACACAAATCGTTGAGTGCTTTGCACGCCAACCCCCGTATTGGGAGAATTTTTAATAAACAGATCGTTGCATGCTTCGCACGCAAGTTTTAAGCAAATGTGCAATATCGCTCGTAGACAGGTCATTTTTTTGAAAATCGCAGTACGTTCGCGTCTTATTTTTTTTTGGAAATTCTAAAAGCTATTCGGATAATCAGCGGTTCGGATAGTTGGAGTTTTACAGTATACGTTTTTGTGTCAGTGAACTTTTAACATTTACCCTACATTTCTTACAATTGTATATTCACATCTGCGGGCGAAGCCCCTGGTATCTTTGCTAGTATTGAATATTTAATTAATTTACCTTTTATTTTGGTATAACAGGAGTTATCTCATTTTTAAGTGAAGAAATTCTTGTAATTACACCAAAACTCTGTCCCTATAGCGCATGCGTACTTACCTAGCTCACCACTAACCCCGCCAACCTACCCCGATACTTGCGCATCTGTCCTAATTAATCTCCATTTCCGTGAATATATTAGAAAATACAATAACCTGAAGAATGAGGATTTCTAAAAGCAATCTACTAAACATAAACATTACTTTAACATGAGAGACAGACATTTATTTGTCAACTGCCAATGGAAATGCCACTGAGAAAATATCATCTCAGTGACTGTAGTTTACATTACTGATTGACAAACATACAAATGATATAGCTTTTAAAGCACCGCACGGGGGGTGTGGATTAGCTGCACCTATTAAGAGGGGTTTGATGTCCCTCGCGGTCCCGAGTCAAACATTCACATTACTACTTACAACACCTGAACAATACACATTGTATTCACATTTACACACAAATTACATATATTAAATTAAATTTTTTTATTTTCTCCTTTAATTTTTAAGGCCAAATCCCTCGGTGGTTATCTTTGCCAGTACAATTTTCTAAAACACTAAATACAGTATTATTGCACATGAAAACTTATATTTTATTTTGTTGTAGAAATTCGAATAGTGTTTACTTAACATCTACATCTGCTTAACAAAAGAGTGCATCTATATTTAAAAAAAATATGGTAAAAAACAAAACTAAAAAAAATTCTACATAAAACCAACTTAGTGTAACTTGGTGCTGCAGTAAAAACAAATGTAATTAAATATATTTCTTTTATAGAAACATGTCCAAGTAAAATAGTGACACAGAATACCTTCTAAAAATCTATTCTTTTCAGAGAAAAATAAAAACAACTGAACTATGCAGCTGAAATCTTGATTAATATATATACAATAAAAAGCTACACTGTCCCTCACTAACATAGGCTATAATTAATTTTGATTAAAACATTTTTTTACTTCAATATTTTTAATTTTAGTCGAACAAAAATCTTAGGTTAGTCCTAGACTGATGCACCAACACATGTATTAACATTTATTACCATATCAACCAATTGAATAATAACATATAAAACAGCGGTTGCTTCAATATTTCCATAACAGCTGATTTCAAACTTTGAAGCAATTAATTGTATTTCTAACTTTTAGGTTAGGTTTTTATTAAAGTGTAGTCCTGTGCCTTGCTGGTTCTTTTAACCCTTATTATAACTGCTCTTATAAAATATACGAAATAATTTGATTTGAACATTTAACAATATTTACCATCTTAGCTTTGGGGTTATTATTAATCCTACACCTTTATTATAAGGAAAATATAATATGATTATGTGTATAGAAGGTTCCAACGGTTTTGGCGTGCGGAGCACGTAGGTGTTTCCTCCGGGTTCACCATATGGGTCACTACTATAGCTTATTTATTCTATGGAAATTCGCTAATAATA
>JAGFPH010015221.1:5966-21724 GCA_018207615.1 Philaenus spumarius | reverse complement strand
AATGCGACCAATTTATATGCAGCCTCCACTGGGAGTTTGTCAAAAGAGATCTATGTACAGCAACTTGAATATAATTTACATTGAAGGTTCGCAAACTCTTTGATATACGTTTCTTTAATCGAACGCGGACACTTGCAATGTGTTCCAGCAAAAAGTCAATTGGAACATTTTAAGAGAAAATTATGTTGTTGATGTCTCTAAATCTTTCTAAACTTCACTTGAAAACAATTCGCTGACCATTACATTTGTACTGACAAGCCAATGTTGATGGCTTTGAGGGAGATTGTACCATTGATGCGATGTAATTGAAATTATCAAACCTGAACCTTCTGGTCAAAATAACGTTTGCAATTTTGAAATATCTTTGTCAAAACATTGTTTCACCGATCAAATTATTTGCTGTGTGGCAGATAACCTCCACCTTGTAATATCTATATAAATAAAAATATAAGTGTCCGTTTATTGAAAATATAAAGTCTTTACCGATTGCTTTGAAATTTTGATACAAAGTTTCATTTGAATACACGCGTATTGAATAGCATAACTATTGATGTTTCTAAATCTGTCTAAACTCCACGTGAAAATAATTCGCTGGGAGTGAAATCGTTCAATTAATGTGATGTAATTAACATAATTCCAACCTTGCGGACAAAAGAAAATATGCAATTTTTAAATACTGACATTGTTTTACCGTAAAAGTTATTTGCTGTAAATCCACACCGTAAATTGAGTTTATGAATTTCCTGAAATGTATATGGTGTTTACAGTTCTTCGAATTGATGTATCACAAGACATATGTGTAAATTACAATATTACAAATGTTTTAGTTGGTGTTTTTTGGTGTGGTATGGGACTTGGGCTTTTGTAAACAAGTGTTCCAAAGTTCTTCTGCCGATGAATTTAAAATAATAGAGGTGGTCAATTTTTAAAAAATCGCCTAACCCAAGCTTATCAATTAGATTTACCATTGCAGTTTCATACTTTTCTTTAAAAAGTATTGTTGAACTTAAACAATATGTACTCCGTTTTATCATCATTTAAAACAGACCGTATCTTCAGTTTGTAAACAAGTAAAGTTATGTTTGACTGTTTGTCAGATCCACATCTATGCTTCAGTTACACTGACGTGAACAAACCACGTTCCGTTTTGCCTTTCGCCGAGAGATAAGAATAAATGGAAAACAATCTTTTCATTGCTTCAGTAAAATACGGAAGGAAATATTTACTTATCTTTACACAAAACAATATTAAAATGACAATGCTGGTATCTTAACGACATCCGAACAAGAACTTTTCTTCGTTTTTCTTTATTAAATTTCTACAACTGTGACATTAAATTTATTGTTATCTAGCTGGTACTGAGGCTTGGCTCACAAATGTTATTAAGCAAATAAAAGTACTAACGAATAAAAATTTTTCCTTATCATTACAAGCAATAAAAAAAAGATTTTATATGAGACTTTAAAGGCCCAAAAATTACAGTGAGTTTCGCCCTACTCGATCTAATCTTGCCTTTTAGGCCTACGTAAATTATTAGCTATGCACCAACTAACGCTAAGAATCCCGTTTCATGCCAGTTTGTTACTCATAACTCCCGAACGAACATAAAAATTACAAATCAGGTTTTTAGCGGTATTTAACATCTATGCGCACATTTCACATTACTGCATACTGTTTTGATATATGTTTAACGGTTAAACCACCGTATACAGTAATTAAAGCACAAACTATCTTGCTAAAGTGTTAAGCTTTTTATCCGAATCTTTTGTTTTATTTATAATGATCGCGTGTCACGTCCGTTAACAAAACACATAATTTTGTACGTATTTAAAAAATCTTTTAATATGAACTCTAAATATTTCCGGGATAAAAAGTAGAATAGATTCATCTCTGAAAAGTAGTCTAAATGCAAATGACTGTTTCGTCAAAATTGGTTAAACCATTCCTGAAATTATCCCGGACAAACATATAGATAGACAGGCAGAAAATAATAATAAAATGCGTTTAAAGTTTTAGTAAAGTGTAAATAATCATATTCGCTTGGAAAAAGTACATGAAAGAAATGAATAACAAATTTAATTTTATTATTTAAAAATAAAACCAATTAAAATTTACTTTGTTACGGATTAAAATATCATTTCTAAATCTAAACTTGTGGGTGTTATTTTATTTTTTATTTATTATACATTTCTTAACAGTAAGTTAGAAAATTCACAAAAATAGTCCAAAATACTTTTAATTTTTAGTTGACTTATGGATCCGCATCCTACTCGCTTCGTTCAACCTTCGCTGCTCTGTCCCCATATATACTCTCGGCGAAGCAAATGCAAACATATTATTATAACTCTGAAATTTTAACTGAAATAACGATTGATTAGGACAGAGGCACTTGTATCGGGGAGGGGTGGTGAAAGTAATGGTTGGCAGAACTTGACGCCTGCGCAGTAGGACCATGGTGTTTGCGTGAATAGCACAATATTTTATATTAGAGAGAATTTATAATTTCTGGAAGATGAAAAACACAAAAACAGTTCAAACATTTATCATATGTTAAAGTATTTAAAAACCTTATAAAAATAAATTTTTAAGACGTTTTTTGTAATCAATTAATTCACAAAAATATGAACGCATAGAGAGAATAAATTTTACATGTATTACTTTTGTAAAAATATGCCCTTTAGAACACTGGGTTTAAAAAAATCTTCTTAGATTGTTAATAGGCTAATAGTTTGAGCTCACCTACTTGCTATACGATTCTTACAAGTAATCAGTCCACTCTGTATATTATGGTTCTAAACAAATACGTTGGGTTTTTATACTCTGTCAACAAAAACAAACAGTTGATTTCAGCTAAATGTTTAAAAAAATTAAAGACGCACATGTCACCTGTTTTCGAGTAAGTATTTGTTTTCCAAGTCTAATGACGAAAACAATCTTTGAAAGGAGCAGATAACCAGACTTCCAATTGAAGTGACTTTCCTGAGAAATTCGTGTATAATATTATAAGTCACATATGTAAACTTCATCTTACATAACCTGTAATTTTTACTTTTACGTTACCCAACTATGCTTAGCTATACAATTTACTTAACACCTGTTCTGTTTGTTCTTATTTTCCTTTATTTTATTCTCAAGCCAAATTATTTGGTTTACACCAGGCATTGCAAAACTGTTGGTTATCTAATAGAGAGAAACAATGACTTTCAGAAACAAAACCACTTTTAAACCCACGTGTAATTAAATAATTCGATCACACAGCAGAGCCGCTGACGTGAGTTGAGCGAATTTTTAAAATTAAGATTATGTTTTAGGGTTACAACCAACTATTTGAGAAATTGGTCTACTCACGAAAACGTTGAATAGCTGCCTGCGTGTACGACGTGTACAAGTAGAATGTTGTTGAACCTCAGCCTCAGCCCCAGGTTACTGACTGCTTCGTTCCGCTCGCAGCGGCCTAGGATTATCGACTGTACCTTGCGCTTTTGCACCTCGACCTTGCGGCCTATGGTTTTGCACTAGTTCGTTTCGCGGACAAACGTGCTTCACGGGTTCGAATCCCAGCCATCGGCCTCGTAAATAAAATTGCCCCACGGTAACATCCCCATCGCTGATTTGGTCCGGGTACTTTTATGGTATTTTACGTTTAGATCGATTTCGGAGGATCCAGACGAGCTATAAGGTTGTGTAAAATAAACAAAGTGTGCAGAATAATCTCATATATTTAATTTTTTAGATAAAACCCAAAAAAGGTTTTCATTCTAGAACTCAAAAATTAAAAAAACAACTTGAGCTTCCGTTCGTTGGTTTTTTTTCTAACGAAGTCGTCCGATAGACTTAGAAAACCAACGTATCTAGGCAACAAAATGTGGACCAAATCGGTCTTAATGCGGCCGTTGTGGTGCGAACACTCACATATGTATATGGCCTACACATTTTAATGCCGCCCCAAAACATGTTCTGCGAACTATGATCGGTGCTCATCAACTACTCTCTATCTTAAGTCACACCATAAGATTAATTATTGCAATAGCTCATCTTTCCAATGAAAATGCACTAATAAGCATGAGAATTTTGATCAAGAACTTTTCATTATTGTGTCTTTTACTTTAATACGACACCTAGGAACTGTAATATTGTACTGTATGCACGAATTTCCCAAACCCTGCACAATACACAAACATTGTATTATTTAGCGCAAAGGTATAAATTAATGATTCACGCGTTCAGTTTAATACAATAACTTTGCAGTTGAGTTGGCAACACTGTTCGGCAAATAAACGTCACAGCTGATTAACGAGCGTTGCTGACATGTATAGTGTAAAGTTGAATTAAGTTGTGCAACTATCGGAAGTTATTTGGAAATATATACGACAGATTTATTGCTTCAACGCAGCCCTTAGGGTATATAGGGGGTGAAATTGGTAACTCAAAGAAGGGTTAAGCTGAAGAAATAATTCAAAACAGTTCGGAATTGAATGCGACCAATTTATATGCAGCCTCCACTGGGAGTTTGTCAAAAGAAATGTATATATATACAGCAACTTGAATATAATTTACATTGAAGGTTCGCAAACTCTTTGTTATATGTTTCCCTAATCAAACGCGGACACTAGCAATGTATTCTAGTAAAAAATCAATTGGAACATTTTAAGAGAACATTAAGTTGTTGATGACTCTACATCTTTCTAAACTTCACGTGAAAACAATTCGCTGTCCCTTACGTCTGTACTGACAAGCCAATGTTGATGGCTTTGCGGGAAATCGTTAGATTGCTGGGATGTCATTAAAATGATCCCAACCTAGAACTTCTAGTCAAAATAACGTTGCAAATTTAAAAATATCCTTGTCAAGACATTGTTTCACCGATCAAATTATTTGCTGTGCGGCACATAATAATAACCTCCTCCTTGTAATATCTATATAAATAAAAATGTAAATGTCCGTTTATTCAAAGTATAAAATCTACGAAAGTTCTTCACCGATTGCTTTGAAATTTTGATAAAAAATTTCATTTGAATACACGCGTGTTTTGTATAAACTTTTTGAAAAAACAACGCCATGTAACAACACAAGCTAACAAAATATTTTACGGCAATGGGAGCGTCATACTAAATAATAAATATGTTTATTGTTAGTACAGTGATCAGCTGTTTGCTCCAATATTTCTATTAACAGCTGATTTCAAACTTTGAATCAATTATTTGTATTTTTAACTTTTAGGTTATGTATTTGTTTAAGTGTATACCGCTGAACATTGATGGTTCTTTTAACTTTAATATTATAACTGCTGTTATAAAATATACGAAATAATTTGATTAGGTCATTTAACTTTATTTAAAATCTTAGAAGTGAAGTTATTATTAATCCTACAACTTTATTATAAAGAAACAATGATATGTGAACATTTACATATAAATAAAGAAGGTTCCAATTGTAGTGGCGTGCGAAGCACGCAGGTGTCTCCCCTAGTTTAATAATAACAATGTAAAGTAATGGAATGCAGGCTAATAAGGTAGAGATGCAGGTTTTTTATATTGCTGAGATCGAGGTTTAGCGAAAAGAAAGGAGGGACGCTAGTTGAAATCATCACGAGAGGCAATAAATAGTCAGTCTGGAAGCAACCGCTTCTGTGAGTAGTCTCATAAATGAGGGGAATTATTCTTGCCTTTGCCTCTCGTGATTAGTGTTAGTTTAGTACGGGACGAGCAGAGAGTTGATTTTATAAACAATGTTAACAAATACCCGTTTACTGGTTTCTCTAAAGGACCTTCTCACCACAAACCATCCCAACAAGGGAAAACGCCATCGATAAAGGAACCGGACCTGCAGAGAAAGGCTCGTTACAGCTGTAAATCCACTTCTTAAACTAATTTTCCGAAATTCGTCCGAACTATATTATCCAACTGTTTTTTTAAATGTATCAAAGTTGTAGGTGTATAAAAATCTAGTCAATTATTGGGGGAGTGTTATTGTATTTGGTTCCGTAATTAATTAGCAATTTTTTTAAATAATATTCTATACAACTTGTTTATATAAAACAAATGTGTAGGGAAAGTACTGATCAAATTGGATGAATAGAAGACCTAATACGAATCACTATACAATCAAAATCTAAATCGGTTCAGGGGCTTTTCAAACTCATTATACATGATGGGTTTTTTTAATTTGTCACCATTGGTATCTTGGTAACTGACAGCAAACTTTAAATGGGGAACTTTTCCTTGTTTTTCGAGAAATTAAAAATATGTAGTTAACATATTTGTACATTTATTAAACATTAGGTCAACTTTCTAATTTCTTATAGAACAATCTACTTTTTATTATTATTTTGGATTTAACAAGTTATTTTAAGACTTTTTGGTCTCGGTGGTTTTTTTTATACGACTATCAGTTTGCAAGTTATAGGAGTGTAAAGTTTTAAAAACGCCCTATCTGAGCGGATGATATTTTTGTATGGAAACGTTTTGAACCAATGAAAACGCTCTCAACACTAATAAAGCCTTATTAAGAAAAACAAATAACTTTTTTAAATTAACAAATACCTTTTTTTAATTTTCTTTAATCCATGATATAGAGGAACTAAGTGACAAAAGTACAAATTTATTGCACATGAAAAATTAAGATGATAACAGATGTTCTATATCAGCTATTATTATCATTGTTGCAAATTGTTGTTTATCAAAAACCATATGATTATTAGGCTACAGGCTCTCATTTTAAAGTACACTTTTTTATGTTATTATATTGGAAATTGGAGGTCAACTTTCGAATTTTTTATAGAACACCCTATATTTTCTGGTGATTTTGGATTTTACTGAATTCTGGATTCTGAATTAGCTGATATTTGATTTTAATAAACAACACTTTGCAACAGTGAGAATGAACAGCTGATATTGAACATATATGTTATCAACTTAATTTTTCAAGTGTGACAAATATGTAGTTTTGTTACTTAGGTAATTCCTTTGCATTATTGTTTAAAAAAAAATTTTGTTGATTTTAAAATGTTATTTGTTTATCTAAACAATGCTTTATTAGTGTTGAGAGCTTTTTCATTGGTTCAAAATGTTTCCATACAAAAATATCTTCCTCTCAGATAGGGTGTTTTAAAACTTTATACCAGTCTAACTTTAAACGGTTAATCGGGTCAAAACAAACACTAAGAACAAAAAAGTTTTAGAATAACTTGTAAAATCCAAAATGATCATAAAATATAAGGTGTTCCATAAGAAATTCAAAAGTTGACCTCCATATTTGAATATGGCGGCAATTTACAAATACTTTAACTTCATATTTTTTAATTTCTCAAAAATCAAGGGAATATTCCCGATTTAATGTTTGCCGTCAGATTTATAACTTACAACATCCAATGGTGGCCCACTAAAAAAATACATTGTATAACCCTAACCAGAAGTCCTATGCGAATAACCAAAACAGAAATCAAGCTTAAATCAAGGGTCCTTCTCGCCAAGGGGTAGTTCCCAAAGGTTCAAAAAACTAAGATGAGACATCTCAAGGATTCATTAAAAAAAAATTATCCACGCATATATACCATTACTAGTAATCCCATGAAAAAAATCAGGCGGATTTATATACGAATCAAAACGTAATTAAAAAATACTGTTTAAAACATAATATAGGCGTACTTTACTTCTCTGTGAGAATTTTTAACACGGTAAGTGTATACAATTATAAGGATTATATTATAGTGTAATTCATTTTTAGTAATAATAAAATTTTAATTTAATATGCCTACACGTTGAACATGTATCGGTAATTTCAAACAGTTAAATAACTGACATAGCATATATTACTAACCTTAAATATCTACATGATGGATCTCAGAGCTAAGACTGAGAAGTCAAAAACACCAAACACAGACAAAACACAATTCATACACTAAGCACACGCAATTGATGGCAAGCGTCTAGTTTACAAGTCGAAGATAGACTGACAACTTTCCAGAATGTTCAGGCGTGGCCAACAGGAAGGTGTAGTTCCCTATTGTTTCATATAGTGCAGGTGTTTCGCACGGGAACGGGTTATAACACCACGTGGTGATTCTACTGGTAAAAGTTCAGCATTTTTATTAGTCGGTAACATTTCTGTTTTATTATTAATATGGTTATTATAATCAAGTTTTAGTTCTTTTTTTAATAATGGGAGCCATAGTGGCCTAACTTCAATGCTTGTTTGGCTGATAGGGTTGTCCGATAGTTTTATATATGAGGTTTCAGTTACCGACTAATAAAAATGCTGAACTTTTACCAGTAGAATCACCACGTGGTGTTATAACCCGTTGCCGTGCGAAACACCTGCACTATATGAAACAATAGGGAACCACCCCTTCCTGTTGGCCACGCCGAACTCTCAGGCCAGTTGTCAGTTTATCTTAAACCTGTAAACTAGACGCTTGCCATCAATTGCGTGTGATTAGTGTATGAATTGTGTTGTGTATGTGTTTGGTGTGTTTGACTTCTCAGTCTTAGCTCTGAGATCCATCATGTAGATATTTAAGGTTAGTAATAATTTGTAGTTTTACTTTGTTTACCCTTACATAGGCCTAGTTGCCTAGTTTTTATGTACCGTTAGTTTTAGTCACTTGAGAACGGGAATTGATTTGTATTTCCGAAACGTCGTGTTTGATTATTTAACACACAAATGATGGCAAATGTCCGAACAAGTAATTATGATAAAATTCAACATCCATCATTAACAAACAATAAATTCAAACAGAGAATAGCATTTATGTTATGTTTTGAGGTTAGAAGTCTTTGAAAATAATATATTTTTACATTCCTTTTTGTTTATTTAGGTCTTCAGAAGAATCTACCTAGTTCAACACATGGTCTTTTTATAGATAGAATAAATTATAATCAACATCGAAGGTTACACTAAAATTTTTGGAATATTCGTGTGCTCAAAGTTGTAAACATAAACTTATTCTAGGATTGGTTTGTGTTAAATTTTGTATGCTAATCATATGTACCAATGCAGATTGACATTTCTATAATAACAGCTGCAAACCTAACCTAAAACCTGTAAACATAACCTCAAAAGATTCACACAGCTGATGCAGTATTACAGCTGATGGACGAAATCAGCTGTTCAGATAGTTGATGCAGTATTACAGCTGATGGATGAAATCAGCTATTACATGTCAACGAACAAATCAAACAATATAAGTATGCGTATGCTTACAATTGTATTACTCACGTTCGGACGTAAACTCGCTTTATAGGAATGTATTTTTAAAATAATCTCTAAAAGAAATGTATTAACTTACGTATGTAGGTCAAATCATTTAATAACACACCAAATAAATTACTTTATAACATGAAATATCTTCTATAACTACAAAAAAACGTAAACATTGGTGACTTCCTACCTTTTATAAAATCCACAGCCATTTCCAGTCCGTAAGTATCCTTGTCGCAATCGTCCAAAATATGAGCCCCTAGAAGAAACGGTGCTGCAGGATCCGAATTGATTATATCCAAAGTGTACAGCATCGTCTCCAAAGCTTGTATCCCACCCTGGGGCATGATCGGACCGCACGTGACACTATCCTCCCGCTCGTGCACCATCATCAACCCCCCGATTATCAGATCACCCGGGATCTCGGAAATCCGCTTCACGGGCCAGACCTCGCTACGGTTGTACAATCGTCCCGGACGGAATTTCACGTCAGCTGTTTTAGAGGCGTTTTCACCGTGTCGTTTCATCACGGACAAGCTTAAGATCGTTTCAATTGTCGGTGATGTAATGTGGGTTAGGTTGAGCGTGGATTTTAGATTTTCAAAAAAGTTTTCACTCACGGTAGAATTAATTTCATAGTATGTTTCAAATAATGTTGTAGTGTTATCAAAATCGGTGTACTCGTTATAAAGATCGGTTTCGTTAAGGGTTAAGTTGTTCTCCCGGTAAGTCTGTGTAGGGTTTAACATTTCCCAAATTGTTTTATTTCTAAAACTCGTAAAGTTCACCCTCGATGCATTCGGTTCTGTTGAATCGGAATGTTTCCCGGTGTAAACCGCTTCGTTAGCTCTGAGATGAGCGAAATAAAGAAATAATATAATTCCTACTTCGCAGTATTTCATCTCTTTTATTGTGAAGTTTTCTTTTCATCCGAACATTTCTTTTATATCACTTTAAAACTCTTCAAAGAACACCCCGCCCTCTGCACCTGAAACAGAAAAAGAACAGAATGGTAAAGTTTTCAGCATTGAATACATTTATTAGGAGCTTCCAAATATGTAAATTCTGTAATATTTTATTCATCTTCCCTTTACTTTTTGTTTGTTGAACGCTGGAAGTTTTTTTCCAACGTTGTAACTCTTGAGCAATATTTCTATAAAACAATATTTAAAGTAAGTGTATTAAATATTATTTTTAAATCGTTATTGTTGGACGTTTTGAAATTAAGCTACAGAGATGTTAGGTTCTTATTTGGTACGGTTGTTAGAGATAGGCTTTGTTGCGTTTAGATTATGTTAGGTTAGGTTCAGGTAAGGTAAAGCAAGGTCGAAGAAGATGTTTTATTGCGTTAGGATTGATAAAGTTAGTTTGTTTGAAAGTAATGTGAAAATAGGTTATAGTGGGGTAGGATCAAATTAGGCTAAAGTTAAGTTAGGTAAAGTAAGGCTAGAAGATTATGTTTTATTGAGGTTAGGTTAGGTTACATTAGGCAAAGTTAGGCTAGACCAGGAGAAAGTTTGGTTTGGGTAAAGTAATCTGAAGCGGGATTATAGTGAGGTTAAGTTATTGTAAAATTATTTTAAGGTAAGATAGGGTAAGTAGGTTAGGTAAAGTAAGGGTTGGTGAGGTTAGGTTAGGTCACGTTTGGATATGTTAGGTTAGCTCTGGATAAAGGTAGTTTGAAGTAATGTGAAGAGAGGTTCTAGTGGGATTAGGAACACATCTATTCTATTAGGTTAACTAATAGTAAACGTACATTATGTAATGCTAGAGGAAGGTAGGTTTATTGAGTTTAGATTAGGTTAAGTTATGCCAGAATGTGCTACAGTTGGAATACATTCAGTTAAAAGTAGGTTCATCTACCGAAAAAACATTGGGAAGGAGACATTGAAGAAATGACAGCTTCTTAAGTGGATAGAAGATTTTTTTAAAGATCACGATGTGCAAGATTTATTTTTTGTAAGACTAAACATTTAGATTTGATATTAATAAATATTAAAGAAATATTATTCATTACTTTGACTCCTACTTTCTGGACCATTATTGTACTTTTTTTTATTAAGTACTGCTGCTGGGTCTTACTTACTGGGTCTTACTGGGTCATACGGAGGCTTCGAACCGTCCCCTTGACTCTTCATGACCTTAATAACGAGCTCAACACCATTAATTACATCGCTGCAAAAAACGGATACCACCATAACATGGGAAACCAAATTACACGCAAACAAACCAAGACCAAACACACCAAACCTGATAAAAAAATACGTCTCCATGGAATATAGCAGGAATTTTCAATTAGCGTTAGATCACATATAAGCAAACATAACTATTCTGTAGCGTACAAAAATGTTAACAACTTGGGATCCATTTTGGGTAATTCGCACAAGACCGATGACACCTACAAAAACAGTGGTGTGTATAAACTTAATTGTGGCGAATGTGGCATGTTTTACCTCGGCCAAACGGAAAGAACGTTCAAAGATATGTACAGAGAACATTTACCCAAATGTACTCTTAAACAAACGTCCACGTATGCTGAACACTTGATTGACTCAAACAATTTGACCAACGGTATGAACAATGACATGGAGATTCTATGGAAATACACCAAAGGAAAACAAATGGATACACTGGAACAGTTCCAGATTTATAAACCCATACAAACACAACCACATGACGTACTTAATGATCAACTACAGTTTAAATCCAACGCTATATTCGACATTATATTGAATTTAAATATACCGGCAAGTTATGGAACCAACCATACAGTGCAATTTATGGGCTATGTGTTTCTTTCCAAATCAGTACGCGTTCGAGACGACCCGGAAGTACTTGTGTGGAAAGCTATCCTATTTTAATTATTTAAAGACCCTTTAAAGGTAAACATTACGTGTTTATACTTTATGTGTTGTGTAGTGTTAAGTGTCATGTGATTATCGTCTGAAATGTTCGTTTTCGACATTGGCAGAGGTTTGTGTCGAAACTAGTAAGACCCAGCAGCATTAGAGGGGAAATTGATAGGACCATTTGAAGGTTGGTAAATTAATAACAAAATTTTAAAGAAAGATGTTTACAGTTAACTGGTTTCACCTTATCGAAGTACTAAAGGTTAAGAATGTGATGGAGATAGTGCTTAGAGGGAACATTTGCTCATACACTTAACGCGATACTTATTGTAAAGTGTCGTATACACGTTAATGGTGTAAGTCGTATAGCGAGATTATAGCAATCGTATTAACAGAACGGGTTAAACTGTACTTACCACATAGCTTGGAAATGGCTGTATCAGTCGTTCAGAAAACATTCACTAAAGGTTTTATAAATGTACTAGCTGACCCGTACGGCGTTGCCCGTGGTGGTTAGTATTTTCAGTCTTTTTAACGTAATTGTATACTTTTTAAGTGTTCAGTCAGTGAGTGGTATTTGACTTTTATATATATATATATATATATATATATATATGTATAAAAACCCGGAATGTGATGGTCCTTCGTGTGTATCTGTGCAGACAGTGATGGTCCTTTAGAAGGTGATGGTCCTAGTTATAGTTTGATGGTCCGGACCATCTTGATGAGACACAGTTTACAAACGTTGTATAACGCTGGATCAGTATTTTCTTATGTTTTATAAATTATTATAGACCTCTATAATTGGAATATGATGGTCTCTGATGAAATTATTACCTCAAAATAAGGGGAAGTAAGTAGTTTCCCCTACCGTACGTTTTAAAGCGGCCAGTCTCACTCGCTCGCTTTTCTAACAGCACCCGGTCATCTACCCCGGCCTTGCCTACCCTTCTACCTGCTATCTATTCATAGTTGAGGGAGGGTCGTTTATTGTTTACTGCATAGTAATATTATATTGTTTATTGGTTTAATGTTTTACTTCTCTATACAATAGCCGATATGCAAACTATAGTAAGTTCTTCATTCCTTTACCGATTTTCGTAAAACTCATTTTCCTTTAGTTTTTTGGGATGCTGAACAAGAATCTGGCACTTATTTTTACCTAATGTTAACAATAAAAATAATGATATGTATAGTACGCCTCATATGTATTTTTTGAAAAGAAAACATTCATTTACACAATTTTCTTGATATCTGCAAAATCCCTCGAAACTTAAAAATATTAAATCGGACATGAGCCAGACTTGTCGTTTTAATTAATAATTTAGTAATTTTATTTTTTGTCAATTTAATTTTAGTGCTTAAAATCGGTTAATATTTCTGTAAAAGCAATTTACAGCAGTTGATTAAGCTGTAAAAGCTTTTCTCTTAATCTTTTTGATGATACAGATGTATTTAGGTATTTTTTCAACTAAATTGATAATTTCTAAAACTTTATGGAAATTTATCATTTCTAAAACTGTAAAAACAGAACAAAACAAAACATATTATCACGTACAATTGACTTAATTTATGCAATCAAATATAACGGATAATTTTTCAAAAAATAAATACTCAAATGTTAAGAATGTATTAAAAATATAATCTTGAAATCGCATTAGAAAAGGTAATACATTTTGAAACAAAACAGTACTAGCCATTATAATTATTGTAGTCCTAGAATTCTTTCATTTTACTGCCTAGAAGTTATAAATAAATATTGAGCTTGACTTGTGAGTACTTGATAGAATAAACTTAGAACACAAAATCTCACAACTAATACAACTAATTTATAGTTTGAGTTAACTCAAGTTATATTAACTATTAACTCAAGTTATAACTGAGTTATAGTTTGACTATTGTAGCTCGTGCATCACTGAAGATGGCGACTTTGTCGTTGAAACGCGTTTGAGTTAATAAACGTATTAGTTGTGAGATTTTGTGTTCTAAGTTTCTTCTATCATGCCTAGAAGTTAAAGAGTTTTCTCCTATTTTATGTTTTAACATAGGACTTTGAAAAGTAAATTACTTTATTGCAGTCATATTTAATGAGGCTGCTTTACATTCAAAATAGTAGATATTTTGAAGAAGAAAATATAGTAACACTGTAGTGTTATTGGAAATAATAAATCATACAAAGTGTGCGTTAGAAATAACATTTTCTATACCATCAAAAAATATTTTGTCTCTTGTACATTTTTTGTAAAGTTAACGGTTTTCAAAGTATTCCACCTTAAAAATTTGTAACGGCCACTATTTTAAAAATTATAAAAATACATTATTTGTGTTTGGTATACTTGTAAATCTTAACATACAAAATGCTTATTCCAAATTTGAACTCGACATCTCATCTATTTCTAGAGTTATAATGAGTTTTAGTAAAAAAAAAATGTCGGATTGCGACTAAACTAAGCCGAATTCGAAAAATGTTAATGAACATTTTTTAGAATACAATCCGATTCTGTAAAGCCCGCGTTAAGGTTTTTAGGGACACCCTGTATACACTTGGCCAATTTTATAGTTGTTACATTATCCTGACTTCTTAACTCCTACTTCGTTTGTAACTACACAGTAGATTTGAGCTAGTTGTTCTCTGTTTAGCCCTTCGTTGGTACTTGCAATTTTAAAACTCTGCAGAATTAAAATTAAAATTTAATTCAAAAGTGGATAGTACGGAAATCGTCCAAGAATAGGAAACAATATGTTTTTTGACAAAAATACTTTTACTTTGTCGGCATATTTTGGCAATGCAATAAACATTTCAAGAGGAAATAAGTTGTCAATCAAAATATTTATGGCCTTGTTTTGTAAATAAAGTCATAACTACGATTTTGTAGTACCAACCAAACCCTATACCCGCGCTCTTGAGTTTTCTACCTGCTAAAGCCTCAAAAAGCAAGTCGAAGTTTCTATGCCTCTGGGGACTACATAGTTGCCAGATGGACTACAGTGTTGCCGCCAATTGTACCTTTCCTAACTTAGAGTTCAGTCTTTTTCAATTCCTTAGAAGTTGTTGTATCCTTGTAGCATCTTTGTGTTATTTGAATGTGTCCAATATATTATAAATTAAGCAAGTTATTCGCAATCCTAAAATACTACTCCACTTAAAGCGTTCCACATTTGAATGTAAATGGAAAAATTATTTATCTGTTTTGACTACGTCGAAAAGTGTTTGCCTATCAGTAATAAACTTGTCTCAGATTGTTAAATTAATCTATATAAATATAAAGCTGAAATACCACTGACTCACTCACTCATCACAGTATCTCGAAAACAATACCTCTTAGGAATGTGAAATTTGGTACACATATTGCTCATAGACCCTACAGGCGTAATAACAAAAGATTTTGATAAAATTTCGCGTTTAAGGGTTGAAACAACCCTTAAAACCAAAAATATTGTTTGTTTTATATCTCAAAAACCATATGGCCTAGGAATGTGGAATTTGATACACATAGTCTATTGCTCAGGCCCTAGAGGTGAACTATGAAATGATTTTGAAATATTTCGCGTTTAAACCAATTGAGGGAGTAGGCAGGCTAAGGTTTACTGGGGAACTGACGAGAGGCCACTTTTGATCTTCTCATTCCTCTCACACCTTCTTTACCTAAAAACTCAATGGATATTAGTGTGGAAAAATACAGTCAGCTTCCCAATCCCAGCTTTCAGACG
>JAGFPH010015220.1:11450-21725 GCA_018207615.1 Philaenus spumarius | reverse complement strand
AAATATATTGTGTTTTGTGAGTTCTTTCCTTGTCGAAACTTAAGTCTATTTTTCGAAAAGTTATATTTTTAAAAATAAATAAATGAGTTATAGGCCAACATTATCTACCTTATAAATACAAATGTAACAGTAGCTTAATTAAGAAAATCAAACGAGAAATAACAACAATGCGACCATGTTTACAAATAAAGGTATTAGCTGTGTGTTAATAGTGAATTATTTAAATCTTTAAATATCAATATTTGGTCACCAGTACAAAAAATAAATGTATAAATCTATAAAAGACAAAATAAATTTATAAAAGTTGTTCAAAATGTTGGCCTCTAACTCAATTGCACAACCTACATCGTTGTATTAAAGATCGACGAAATTTCTCAAAAATATATGCTTCTTCTTGAATTCTTGCTGCAGCTTCGGTAATTGGTTGGTCGGTAATTCGGCCAACCAAATCCATTTCACTTTCCACTGTATACTAGGGTATTCATATGACATCAAAGAAAATAATCGAGTGGTGTGAGGTCAGGGGATCGAGCAGGCAATGTAGTGGTCCCCCACGTCCCACCCATTTCTGGCCAAATGTAACATTTAAATAATCATAGAAAACATTACCAGAGTGAGCTGGAGCTCCTTCATGCTGAAACCACATTCGATGTCTAATATGCAGTGGCACACTTTCTAGCAACTCAGGGAGGAAGTCTCTGAGAAAGGCAAGATATACAGGGAAGTTAGGGTCGATTAGGAAGAATGTAGGGGTCCTATTAGGAAATCTCCAATAATATCTGCTGCTAGGGGTGGAACTTATATCCCAAACTGCCCAGGGTTCAAAATGACCTATCAGGGATTATAACCATAGAAATAAACCAGTCCGTATGTTTTACAATTTACTATATTTCACTATCGAGTGGTTCACTATTCTTTTTACAATCTCTTCAAAAAAAAAAAAACTACAATGAATAACTAATTTCTATTATGCTCAACTCTCTTTACAATCGATAAACAAAAAAACAATAAAGAGTAACTAATTCTTTTAACACTAATCAACTTATCTTTCTTATTCTAACTAAATCAATTTGGCAATGCTACCCCAAGACGAAACCCCAAAGAAACAGCTATGTTCGTGTAATGCTGACTCGAATGAGCTTCTACTTTCATTTAAAAAAAAAGAAACATAAACACTTTAAAGATGGATATCTGACAATCTGTCCACCTACCTATTCACCAAAGCTTTTAAACTGGAATTCTCGTAGCATCCTCTCTCAGAACGTCCAGAAAAAATGATCGCTTCCCTAACAGCAGCGTTTTCTCCGCCTCATAGAAAAACTAACTCTGTCCCACAGAGTCTCCGCCCGTCACACAAAATACTGCCCCGTATCTAGGTCAGTATGACCCTTTTATAGTTTGTCAGATTGTCCAAGTGTGTCTCTGTAAGTGTGCCTTGCTCCAGTCAGCTATTTCACAACATTTTGCAGTATTACCCAATGTTACTCCACTTTCTGTGTCTTCTTCTTGTTCTTGTAAATTCTAAACTATTCTAAACTTTATTTTAATATCTTTCTATATTTATTTCTTAAACGTACCCTACTAATCTTAACACTGCCCAAACATTCACAGCAAACTTCTCTTGTATCCTTTAATAATAGTAGCATTAGGATTGTCTGCAGCCCAAACATGTGATGTCCGAGAATTGAAGATCCCCTCTCTGGTGAAACTAGCTTCATCTGTAAATAAAACCTCCAGAAAACGTGGGTCCTTAACATCTTTATTCAAAAACCAGCGACAACACTCCATGCGCCGAGAATAATCTTGAGGATTTAAAGCCTGCACTTTTGTAGTTTGTGTGGATGAAGTCCTTCACCATTTAAAACTTTCTACACTGTAGTCTTACCACAGCCTAATTCCCTTGCTACTGATCTAGTGCTCGTTGATGGGTTATCTTCAAACAACTGTAACACATTTTCTTCATACTGGACATTACGAACTTGCCTGTCACGACCCTTATCAGCCATGTTACATTTAACTGATCCAGTTTCCCTTAACAACTGTGGACGGCAATAAAAGTTTTGAAATTTGGAAGCTTTCTGCTCATGAAATTTTCACGATACAACCTCCGAGCTTCTTTTGAATTGCCTCTTGCCATTCCATAAAAGTAATGAATATCACAAATGTAAATTTATCCATGTTTTGCACTAATATTATTTACTACAAAGTAAGAGAACAAAACAAATAATACAAATTAATGACGTACAACAGCCAATTTTTACTTCTCTTCTTTCAACAATGCATTACTAAGAAACGGCTGATTCATTGTTAACATGAAATTGACTGAAAACAGCTGATTGTTAACAGCTGCAGCAAATAACTTATTATTTTAGCTCGTCATAACTTTAAATTTTGTTTCTAGAGTAATTCTGGGTATTCTTGACCAAGAAATAAATTTTTCATTTTTTTTGTCAATATCTCTGTTATTCTAAAATCTACAGAAAAAATTTATAAAAAAATTGTGTTTGTCATTAAAACAGTAAACTTTTTGTCTTTTGTAATTTTTTTGTAAATGTTTTTGAGATATTTGACATTACAAATTATAAAAGGTCGCCATTTTGAAAATATTTAAAATAATGTTATAATTTTTAGTACAGTAATAAAAGGTTACGCAACAAATAGATGTACAAAGTTTGAGCTCAATACCTCTTCTATTTCCAAAAATATGAATTATTTTGTAAAAAAAATAACATACCCATGTTTACATTGCGAAATATGTTTGTCTGGATTCCAGGAACATATCCACAAAAGGGGTCCAGATATTTCGGGGACACCCTGTATAAACACACATAGGTTACTTTAAAATACAAAATGTTGTCAGTAAATGTGTTCAAGCGATTTTGTAAGATGTACTTCATTGCAGCATATCGTGAACACTATTTTCCTTTTCTATTATTTCGAGATACCTTTTCTTCTAAAGTTGTGTACTAACGTTTTTGGGAAAATTAAGATACAAATCCACCTACTGAATGCCTGTTAAATAATTCCAAGCTAGCGTTTAATAGTTTAAGGCGAAAACTCGACACGAGTGATTAGAATTGTAATTAACGGGGAGCTAAAGCAATTAGTTCTACAGGGAGGGTTTATTGAAAATGCTTATGAGAAGCTGCTGTAGTTGCTGGTATAAAAACGAGGCTAAACAATATATTATTTTATACACTGTGTTTTACCCGTGTATCTGCATGATTTCTTTGTAAATTGAAATTTGTTTAGTGGTAGTTAGGACCAACCCGATCCTCTTTTCACTTAACCTCAGCAACAAAACAATACATTAAAACTTATACAAATCAATATAATGAAGTAATACAAAAGACAAACTTGATTTGTAACTGTTATTGTTCTTTGCGTTGCCACGTAACATCAGTTCTACGTTATTATTATTAACCTGACGTTTTAATATGTGTTATTGTATTTTCACTATGAGTTATTTAATGGTGGATATTATTAATTGGAAGTTGTTTAATGGTGGACATTTATTGGAGCTTATTTAACGAAGGAAATTTAAATAGTTACATTTCATGGTGGATTTTATTTATTAAAGGATGGGTTTTCCTTAAAAATAAAATAAGTAAACGGTACCAGAAACTGCCACATACTTTCTCATAAACGTATTTAAATTGTTATCACGCACATGTGCGCTTGACACTGAACACTATGAGAAGGGGCCGACGCACAGTGCATTCACGCCAATTCCCGTATTAGGAGTATTTTCAATACACAATGCATTGCGTGCTTCGCACGCCAACCCCCGTATGTAACCCCAACTGTCACTTCATAATTGTAGGAGAGGGGTTATTACGTTGAAGTAGGAGAGGAACTAATAAATATTGTTATTATTACCTAAAGAGAAAACTATTCGATCGATTTCGAAAAAAATTTCACCAAATATGTCAATTAGGCCTGTATAGATTCCCAAAAAAAGGTTTGGAAAATTTTTGAAAAACAACTTCCTTTTTGGCCAAAAAACCCCCAAAAATCAGTTATTATTATTATTAGCTGAACGAGAATTTTTTGAAAGATGCTTTTTTTGCATATGGTAGGGTACATTAAGCGCTACAAATAAGCCAAATTTTATCAAAATCGTTCGAACAGTTTTTTTATAAAAAAAAAACAGATTTTTTGGAGATTTTTGCCCAAAAATGGGGTTGTTTTTCAAAAAATTTCAAAACCTTTTTTATGGCATCTATTCAGGCATAATTGACATGTTTCGTGCAAATTTGTTCGAAATCGATCGAGTAGTTTTCTCTCTAGCTTTGTATACATACATACATACATACAGACAGACAGACATTTTGTAAAAACCTCTTTTTTTGGACTCAGGGAGTCCCAAAACGGATATATCCACAAAAATCTCAACATCAAATTTTTTTGCGATCACTATACTTTCCCTATACTATAGTATAGTGAGAAAGTAAAATTGAATGTATTAAGCTTATTTAATAGTTGATATTTATTGGTGGGTATTTAACTCGGTATGTTTACTGTGGGTATTTTCTCTATACATTTTAAGAATTAATTTCGGGACTGTTTCTATGCAAATTTGCATAATGTATTGGTATTACGGTTGCATGGTTTTACCGAAAACGTCCTTGTATATTATAACCTGGAAATGCTATAATGGTACACATATGATGTGATATATAATTGCTTGTGTACACTATTTTTCATTACAAAAGATACGAAAACATTTGGCTGCTCTTCCGACCGTATCATTATGATAACTGAGACTGAATTTAGTTTGGCACAGTTCCACCGCGTAACGAACCAGCTGTAAGGTTGAAGTCTCGGTTTACCTTCTTAAATATTCTAAAAACCCTCTTCCTTCTGGATTTATTTTCTTTGCATGGGTAGTTTTCGTCAAGACTTTGTTTATTTGCAAGAGTACACATTCAATAGTTTTTATCATTATTTTAAGCATGGTAATATTCTACATACACCGATATTCTACTACAAACAAAAACTGAAAGCTCAACATACAATAAATTACTGAATCAACAATTTAATTAGTTTGGTCCAACAGACTCAGGTTTATGTGTGGGTAGTTAAATATGTTATGTTTAGGTTAACTATTAAATTATGTTTATATTGTAATAAACCATCACCAAAACTGAAACCTGACGTAAAATGCACATGTTGATGCGTTGTTCTGGCCGGCTACCTATAAGGAACCCTAATGTTTAAGTCTAACTTGCTATAAGTTTTCGTTTAATTTTATATAAGGTATCCCTTTTACTTTCTCACTATAGAGAAAGTATAGTCCCCTGAGTCCAAAAAAGTGTTTTTTACAAAATGTCTATCTGTATGTATCTCGTTGTGTATACAAAGCTAGAGAGAAAACTATTCGATCGATTTCGAAAAAATGTTCACCAAACATGTCAATTAAGCCTGCATAGATGCACGGAAAAGGGTTTTGACAAATTTTGAAAAACAACCCCCTTTTTGGCCCAAAACCCCCCAAAAAATAAGTTATAATTTTTTTAATTAAAAACGGCTCTAACGATTTTGATAAAATTTGACTTATTTGTAGCCCTTAATGTACCCTTCCATATGCAAAAAACAGCATCTTTCTAAAAATTCTCGTTTAACTAATAATAATAATAATACCCCATTTTTGGAGATTTTTTCCGGAAAGGTTGTTTTTCAAAAATTTTCTAAACTTTTTTGTGCATCTATACAGGCCCAATTGACGTGTTTTGGTGCATTTTTTTTGGAAATCGATGGAATAGTTTTCTCTCTAGCTAATAATAATACTAATATTTATTAGTTAATCTCCTATATGCAAAAAACCGCATCTTTCGAAAAATTCTCGTTTAGCTAATAATAATAATAACAACTCATTTTTGGAGATTTTTCCGGAAAGGTTGCTTTTCAAAAAATTTCTTAAAATTTTTTTTGCATCTATACAGGCCCAATTGACGTGTTTGGTGCAATTTCTTCGAAATCGATTTAATGGTTTTCTCTCAAGCTAATAATAATAATAATATTTATTAGTTAATCTCCTACTTTAATATCACCTCTCCTACAATTATGAAGTCACAGTGAATCCGTTTTTTAATTTAAATATGTTTGTGAGAAAGTATGTGCCAGTTCCTGGAACCGTTTATTTATCTTTGAAATAATACTGACTCATGAGGTACGACACATTTAATAAGTTAAAGTCGATTAAGAACATTATCACTTTTGAATATAAACTTTCCGAATATATAAATAAATATTGAGCTTGACTTGTGAGAAGATGTACTTTATAGAATAAAGTTTGAAAACAAAATCTCACAACTAATACGTTTATTAACTCAAACGCGTTTCAATGACAAAGTCGTCATCTTCAGTGATGCACGAACTACAATAGTCAAACTATAAACACGTTGTCGTTGAAACGCGTTTGAGTTAACGTATTAGTTGTGAGATTTTGTGTTCAAAGTTTATTCCGAATATACATTGAATCCATACCTTGTTTAATATTATTTTCATACCTGGAATGTTGTTAATACATATCCAAAAATATTAATTTTTGCCAGTAGAGGCATGCTTATATTTTTCAGTATATTATTTTAAGTATTAATATTATGCAGTTCAAGTGGGCAGTTTCAATCCACCGTGGGCTTCTGAGTAATCGTTTTGCGGATATGTACTACTGGAATGCATAACTCTTCTGCTTTGAGCTCGACTTTCGGAAGGAAACACAATACATCTTTCTACTTTTAAAAATAATATTTTTTCGCTTTTTGAAGGATTATTTTTTAATGTGTATGTTATTTTAACCTAGATTTTTTTGCAAATTTGGTTATTGCAAGCTTTGATATGTTTGCCATTCATATTACTGGAATATTGTAATGAATTTTAATTTCAAATAATGTAAGATTAGTCACCGTCTCTAAAATGATATGACTTTCATGACCTGTTATTAAAATCAATAACGTGCATGGACTTTTGTGACTGGTAGACTCGATACCAGCTAACAAGTATAATATGAAACATTTGGAAACCTTAACAAAGGACCCATTCCCCAGGACATCGGCCAACAGTTGCTTACGTTACAGAGCTTACGAAACTTGACAGGGCAAATTAGTGTTGTAAATTTATGTCGGAGTGGAATAAGTTCTAGACTGACATGCAGAACCTGTCTGTCAAAATGCATTTCTGTTATTTATGGTTAGGTTTCATGGATATTGAAAAGTAGCAATATTAGTTTCCACAGATATCACCATTTCTCTGATAGTACCACTCTCATTTTTATCAGTGATAAATACGAACAACCTCAATAATGACAAAATTGTTTAAAATAAATGTTTACCTTCTTCTTGTGCTATTTCTGCAGCTTGTGGCTCTCGGTTTACAATAGGTTAATTTCTTTATCCTATGAGTATAATAAAAAATGTGAAGTATTTTACCCGTCAGACAATCCAAAACGTTTTCTTATTGGACAACTTGTTTCGACAGTTATACCGTCATCGTCGGGTCCTTGACATCATAAGGTTTTTGGTATCAGCCGTTCTGAGGCGTCTTAGTCACAGGCCTAATTAATTAAAATCAAAACGTTTGACTGTCGCTTTTCCGAATATTGAAATAAAAATAAATATATATTTTGACTTACCGTCTGCAATATTCAATTTTCTGTCGTAATACGACGGATGTTTCATCTATAAAAAGATTTAAAGAACATATTCCATCCTCCAAACAAATTGCACCTTTAACATAGACAGAATCTAAATTTACAGAACATCTTATTCAGGCCGACCCATGGGCGCCCATATGTTATTTTCTGGGGGGGGGGGGTGCTAGACCGGGGTTTGGGGCTTAACACGTTCATGTGAGCTTGACACTGAACTTTATGAGAAACGGCCGACGCACAATGTATTGCGTGCTTCGTACGCCAACTCCCGTATTAGGAGTGTTTTCATACACAATGCATTGCGTGCTTTGAATTCCAACAGTCTGTACATGTCAATTTGTATACACCGAACAAAGTAGTTTTGTTGATTGGGAGGCTGCTTTTTGATATAAGGATATTTGTTAATGTGTTTGATAAAAATATATTGTGTTTTGTGAGTTCTTTCCTTGTCGAAACTTAAGTCTTCTGCCGAATTCTATGGATATATAAGTTTTTTTACCTCATTTTCCTTGAAAAGATTTTTTGGCTTGATACTTATTTGTTTTTTCTTCTTTATTATCCTGTCTACTATTTCGGGAATGTAACCGTTGGCAAAGGCTATGTGTTTAATAATATTATATTCCTAAATGGAGTTATCTGGAATTGGCTGTGTGTTTTGAGTCGGTGGACTGTGCTATTGTAGGCGGCCATTTTATGAATTTATGGATGGTTTGAAGAGGCATGAGTGGTCATTGGTTGTGGGTTTCCTGTATTTATAATGAATGCCATTATTGTTTCTGATCGATAGGTCTAGAAAATGTATAGTTTTATCAATTTCTTTATCAAGTGTGAATTATAAATTATGTGAGCAGTCATTTAAGTGTTTGTGCAATACATCAAGTTGTCTTGTGGTACCGTCAAACATGCATAAGGTGTCGTCCACATATCTACAATAACAAATTATTTTATTCAAATGCATGTTTTTTCTGAATGTAAGCTCCGTCAAAATGATGCATTAATATCTCTACCAGAATGCAAGAAAGTGTGGAGCCTATAGCAAGTCCGTCAATCTGCGTGTTGGAGTCAAAGTAGTTCTCTTTTAGGATTATGGATAGCAACAATATTATTTCATTTATTGCAAGTGTACTAAGCTTAGAATGTTTTATAAAGTTTCTCTGTAGTATAATTATGGTTTCATAAACAGTTATATTTGTATATAAATTGAAAATGTCGAAAGATGCTAGAATGTAGTTAGGTTTTATATTGGTATTATTTATCTATTAATTCATATTTATTTTGTACGCTATGTTTATTGTTAAAATTGGTTTCTTTTCTGATGAATCTGTCTAAGAATTTATATGTTCCAGTGCAGTGGGAAAGTTTACTAAAGGTCTAATTGGTGTATCTGTTTTATGTACTTTCGGTAATCCGCGGAATTTTGATGCCGTAGGGTTGATCGCTTTAAACAGCTTGCCATCACCTTTTGGGTACAACTGTGTACATGAGTTAATGCATTTATTAATTTCGCTGTTTATTTCTTGGCTGGGTCTTTTTGAGTTTTACGAACTCCTTTTTGATGACGGTGTAACCGTGGAAACTACCTATCAAATAGGATTTTTTTTATAGTCTAAAGGGAAAACAATAAGGTAATTAACATTTTTTAGTATACTCATTGAATACTCAATCCAGGAGGCTACACACATATCTATACTATGTCTAAAATTGTTTATCCTCTTCACTCTATCAGCATACTTTACTGTATTTAATGTCACTGTGAAACCACGTCCATATTTCTCTTGATTTTAAAATTTTCCAAAAGGAAATGTTAATTAACATAAATTTGTTTTATTAAATTTTTTTAAGTCAAAAATAAGTGTACCCTTCTGTAAAACAAAGCTTTAAGACTATAAATTAAATTTGTGTACTACTCCAGTACTTAATACAGTAGAACCCCTCTTAACCGGTCAGGTCGGGACCGAGACCCTGGCCGGTTACGAGTTTGGCCGGTTGATCCGAGGTTCCCGTAAAAAATAGATTTTAGTTAAAAAATAACCTACAGTACATATTTCATAAATAATAAAGGAAATAAGACGTTATTGCAACTGTTTTTATTGTATGTACTGTACATACACACACAAACAAACACTAACAAATTACATGTAAACATTTTAACTTCCCTCGCCTCCTTTTCTCCCCTCCTGTTTTCAAGCACTTTTGCTCTCACGAAATTCAGTAAAGGTTCCGAGAAATAAACAGATGAAGAAAGAGAAACAAAGGATGCCGCTTGGTTAATTGATTCCAAGAAAAAATAATACAGTTGCCGTGGGAAGCAAGATTTGATTCCCCCTCTTGCTTCCGCGGCAAGAATCAATCGACAAGGCGGCTTCCTTTGTTACGCTCCTCCTCCCCCCTTTTCCCTGCCACAACATTAACACAAACAGTAGCACAAATAACATTGCGTCATCCCGAAATGTCCGTCAAATAATCGATGTTTGAGACTTCGGACAGTTAATATATTTGATTTTGTTGTTTCTTGAAATAGGCCGGTTAAGCCGAGGACCGATTGATCCGAGGCCGGTTAAGAGGGGTTCTACTTTGCAAGACTAAATAATTGGCTAAATATTTTATACTATTTAACCTAGTCA
>JAGFPH010015220.1:0-11350 GCA_018207615.1 Philaenus spumarius | reverse complement strand
GAAGTTTATTCCCAGGCTACTTGCGATTTGTCTACTTTCAAACGTTGGTTTGATCATAAAGCACTAACTCTTAATGTCCGCAAAACAACGTATATGACGTTTTCAATTAGGGAGAAAAATTGGGAACATATTAATAGAGAATTGGTATTGAACTCGTTCGGTGACATAATCAGTAATCATTGCGGCTGTGATCGGCTCGAAAGAGTCGACAAATAGAAATATCTTGGAGTTATGTTTGACCATCAATTAAAGAGTTGAACATATCTCTTTTATTAAAGCTTAAGTTCGTAAGTTGACGTGTTTAGACAGTTTTCTATCATTTTGAATAAACGCGAGTTGAAACAAGCGTACTACGCGTTTGTGCAATCGATATTGCAGTTTGGTATTACTGTATGGGGGGAGGTGCCTGCAAAACCCAGATTGAACGCATACTAGTTACGCAAAAAAGCTGTTCTAATTCTACCTAAAAGCAATGATGAATAGGTCTCGAATGTATCCAACTGAAAAGCTCTTTAAAAATATTCAAGTGTTAGATGTAAGACAACTTTACATTAAATCTATTCTATTGTATATATTTAAGAATAAAAGTAATTTATTTACAATTATTAGGCATACGTACAGCACGAGAAATGCTGTAAGATTCGGAATTGTGACATCTCGTTTATGTAATAAAAGATCAGAACTAAGCGCGCAATATGTGGCTCAGGTGTTGTATCGGAATGTACCGCTGCAATTGAGAGACACGGAATCGCTTCACATAGACACATATAAGAAACACGTGACACAATGACTGCTTGACATTGGTAGGGAAGAGTCTGAAAACCTCCTCAGGTCTGTGTATAATTGCAGTTCATTTGAATATTTGTGAGCGTATGTATCATGATGGGAATGTATGATACAAGTGAGATAAATGAGTATGAAAGCTTATGTGTTTCTAGTATAAGAATATGTGTGGGTTTAGTTCTCGTATGGTCAATGTATACTTGAGTGTAATAGCCATGAGTGTATGTATTATGGAGTGTATGAACAATACGAGTGTGAGTAGAGAGTTCTGTTCGTATAAAATACTTGTGTTTGATGTATATGGATAGCAGTTGATTCGACTATAATTGAGGTCCCGAAAAGCAAAGTGGACTAACCCACAAATTTTCAATTTTGAGATTTCTATATCAACTGATTCAGAAAAAAAACTCTATTAATGGTATAGAATGGACTAACCCCTATCAGCTGTAGTTTTTTTTTTATTTAGGGTGAAAGGTTAGTCCAAAATGCATTTTGACATTTCTTGTAACAGCCAGAATGGACCAACCCACAAAATTAAGTGCAGTTTTGGACTAACCTCAATTGGCCTTATTGAAAACAAGTTCTTCATTTTTCTTAAAGGCTAAATGGACTAACCTGTGACATCGCCTTCTTTATTTATTTTTCCCCATGTTGGTACACCTGGTAGATGTTTGTTGAACTAACCATGTGTTTATGTTTCCCTCCCAAATGCGTGGTTGTAGGTTATAACAGTTTGACTAAAACCGATTAGTAGATTTTATTAGTTTTGTGAGTGTGAAGTGGTGTTGTCAAAATGAGTAGGCGTGAGAAAAGAGTGTTTTTAAGACAGAATAGTGAAACAATAAGAGCAGAACTAGAAAGTATGTCAGAAAGTAATGAGGAAGAAGATTCGGATAGACCATACGAACAGTAAAGTTAGTAGACTATATGAAATCCTTAAAAATAGTAGATTTCAAATAAAAAGAATATTTTCTGATGACGAATCTGATACTGATAATGCAGTTAGGCCTAAAAAAGTATCATCCAAAGCAATGGTTAAGACTTCTGTATTTGATCCAGGAGCCAGGCCTAGTACAAGTAAGGACGACATTGACATTCTGACACAAGGCCCCAGTCGATCTTTTGATAAGTTATCGAAGATTGATAAAACTAGCGTGTCCACATTAGAAACTAGGCCTATCAGTAATAAAGTTCAAACAACAGACTTACCTGTAACAACTGGAGTCAGGCAACCAGAAGGCCTAGTACAGATAATAACAAAGCCAAAGGTGAAAAGAGCAAAGCGTGGTTTTCCCACTCCAGAAAACTGGAAGCGGAACAAAATAAAAGCAGCTCGCTTAAGTGGTGAGGCATACACTACTCCTACAAACAAGGTACCTGCTAAGGAATGTAATTTAGGAATTGCAATAGCCCTTTAAAATGCAGTGACAAAATTAAGGAAGAAACCCGTTTAAGAATATATAACCATTTTTATAAAGTACTAAAATCTAAAAATGAGCAGAATGCATTTTTGGTAGGATCTATAGTTCAATACGATAAAATGAGAAGCTATGTACATGGTCACTCAAAAAGGGAATAACCAGAAGCTATTTGTTAAAAACGGATAAAAGCAATGATGAACGAGTGTGCAAAAAATTCTTCCAGTATACATTACAAGTTTCAGCAGGCCGTTTGGACAGATCTTTGAAAGGTTTGAATGAATTAGGAGTTCCTAAACCAGATGGAAGAGGAAAGCATGTACCCAAAAACAAACGAAAAGATGAAGATGTACAGGTAATAGTTGATTTTATCCATAGTATACCGAAGTACAAGTTGCATTATACAAGGAAAAAGAATCCTGACAAGGAATTCTTTCCTCCTGGATTGAACTTTTCTAAGTTGTATGAAATGTACAGTAATAAATGTAAGTAAACCAATTTAAAACCAGTATTTTTAAGAACGAATTTAAACAGAAATTTAACATTGGGTTCTATAAGCCATTAAAGGATACATGTAAAACATGTGATATGTTGCAAAACAAGATAAACCAGGACTAGAGATGGAACTAGAGTTACATCACAAAACAGTGGAGAAATGTAATCAAACATATGAATCTGACAAAGTTTCATCAAAACAAAGTGGCGACACGACAGTTTTCACATTTGACTTAATGAAAACACTTCTAACACCTCACTTGAGTACAGGTATTTTCTACTACAAAAGACAACTGTGGATATTTTATTTTGGAATCCATGATGCTGCTGAAGGTAATGCATACATGAGAGTGTGGGATGAAACTATAGCCTCAAGAGGTTCCATTGGGATATCTTCGGGTTTGATTTATTATTTAAAAATGAAAAATATAAAGAATGTTGGATTATCTATTGGACCAGTTGGAAGTCAGATCCTGCATAAACTTGAATCAGAAGTTACTTTTACAACAGCAAAGGTAAGAATAATGTATGGCTATGTATAGACTTAGTTTCATGTAGGCCTATTTAATTACAATTTTTGGCTAAAAAATTAGATTATAGCCAACACAAATCTGTTTATATAGATAAATAACAACAATAACCATTTTCAAAATTTAAATTCACCTTTAAGATCCATTAAAATAATATACGTTTATAAACAAAACCAACAAAAATAAAGAACACGTGATAATTTTGTAATCCAACATAATGACACATCCTTACAAATCCTACAACTTAATTTTTCTTTGGTGTAATTTTCCCTGTATAATCTAGTCAATATCACCCACAAATCTTTTTCAGTTATCATGTACTTGCCACTATTAATTTATTTGGAAATTATTTTAGGTAGCAGATCTACATAGTATGTTGCGTAGTTTACTTTATTACTAGTTTGCATTATATCTAATATTAATTAGACTCTGTTATTTTAAATAATATCAAGTAGACTCAATTAAACACAGTTAAAAAAAAAGATCATGGAACCGAACAAATACAGATGCTGGATAGGTTAGATTTAAAAGCAGAACAAAATAAATACCTCCAATTCACCACGAGTTTTATTTAAAACTACGGACCGACAACTACCTTCAGTATGACACAAAACCGGGAGTGGAAGAAGAGGAGGAGGAAGACTAATTTTTATTTTGTAACCAAAGGGTATTTGTGTCTAAATATTGTCTAAAATCATTTTAATTTTATACCTAATTAAAGTTCTCTTTTTCAAGTATTGTCGTTTTATAATTTCTATAAATCCTCTGTAAAAACAAAGCTAATTTCAAAATATTTAAGACAAACAAAAAATTCTATAAGAAGCAGAGTGGACTAAGCCTCTAGAAAAATGGTCTAAGCTTAATGAGAGTAAAAGCAGAATGGACTAACCTAAGTGTTAAAACGGACTAACCCACATTGTAATAAAGGTAAAACGGACTATTCATTTTTGGAAGCCATTTTAGGTAAAAAAAAAAATAAAAGTAAATGCAAAATTTATTAAAGAATAAAATTATAAGGGTTTTGTGTATCAACCAGTGGAACAATCATTCAAAAGTGCAATTCCTGTACTGAGATATATGATCTTAACTTTACCTCTTAATATCTCAAAACTATCTTTTTGGGGTTAGTCCACTTTGCCTTTCTGGGCCTCAATTTATGTACGTACGAAGTTCCTGGGTTGCAAGTGATTGTAATTGGATGTATTAAGTTGGTGTGAATATATGTGGGAATGAGTCTGATGTACTGTATATGTTAATATATGGATGTATGTGAGTGTATAAATGTATATTAAAATATGTTATTGTTATTATTTTCTTCTTCTCATCTTATTCTGTTATGTCTGTATTCCTTGGTACCTATGTGTCTTGTCTCTTGGCTTTCTATCTCTGTAACTGCTACACTGCCACCACCATAATAATAATATAAATGAGTTTATATAAAATTACTAAGTCTGTCATGAGATAGTTTCGATCGCATTGCATGTAGGCAGCCAACTCATTACCTACACACAGGCGTAAGCCCATGTAAGGATTATTCTTTTGTATTGTTAGACTGTAAGACAATGTAGTGGAAAAAATCCTAAGAATAAATAATTTTCATTTCATTTCAATCGCAATTTTTTGTAGATGCACAGGTACTCGTGAAGGGAGATGCGACTGTCGAAAAGCTGGTATGAAATGTACCTCTGTTTGCCAAAGATCCTTCACAAACTGCAGGATGAGGAAGAATTAAAAATAGATTTTTTTTTGAAGAAATATATCTTAATGCGTAAAACCTAAAACAATGAGAAATGTCCTATGTATATTTTATATAAATCTCGATTTAAAATATTTTAATTTTCCCCGACGTTATCTCCAAAAGTATAGCCACTAAGAAAAAAAGATCAGGAGGACCTTTTTACTCTATTTCATATAACTAGTTTAATTTTGTATATAGTTATTTTTTCGATAAATTAAATATTGCCCACTATATTTAAGAAAAGTGTCAAATATACCTTTAAATGACACTGCACTTACACCACACCCTCGGGGACATTTAGTATGTTGTACACTCGAATGAGAAACTATGCCAATTTTAAAAACTGTGGGATTCCCGCCTCTGTCGCCTATTTTGGCTCAGTTGACTTGACTGAGTTTGCTGTTTACTTTGACATCGGATCGAGACGCTACAATTCGCTCATATGTGCTGCACTCTATTATTGGTTATTTCAAATAAAACAGCACAAACAAACTTTATTATTGTTTACTCTTCTAATTCACATTCATCTTAAGGTAATTTGATTACAATATAACTGTAAACATATTTAAGTAACATAATAAAAACTTCCTTTCAATAAGCACAAGTATTTATTTTTTAGGGCGAAAATAATTTCAGATTTAAATGAAAATTACTTTTTTTAACACAGCAATGTTACACTGAGTAATAAAATATCGCTTTTTGTTTTCATAAACGTTTATTGGAGCAGAACGTCATTTTCCAGAAATTATGAAACATATAAGTTTATGTAGCTCCCACTATGGTTTAGAATAATACACTTTATAGGCCAAAGAAATATTAATATATAAAAATTATAAAATAAATATTAATACAAAATATGTTTACGTCAAGCCTCTAATTAGAAGGTTCCAGTCTTCTACAACATTAGTAAATTAAACACAAGCTTCATATTTTCATACAAGGAAGAACGAACGATTCCGTATACAAAACATATTTCTATACGGTTTGGAAGTTGGAAAACTTGTAAAACCCGAACAAATTTCTCATTGCCAGCGATATTTAGTAAATTTTGTATTTTTGAGAATCGTTCAGTGATAAAAAATAAATTACATAAACAAAATTTCGCACGTTTAGAGATTAAATATTGAACGAGACAGCTGACAACAATTTTGTTCATTATATTTTTTTTAACACTTAAAATTAATTAAGTGACACTCGTCCTACAACTACATTAAACATATCTTCAAACATTATTCCTGCCAAAATTTGTTTTTTGGAAATGGGATTTGAAAAACTGTCAAAACAAATAGTCAAAATGGTTTTATTTCCTCACCATTGCCACACTAACCATATATATGTTATCGTGTATATCATGTGTTTGTATCTTCTTCAACGGTTACACTTTAAATTAACATTTAACTTTAAACAACCTTTTCTACATTCGAGTAGTTTACAAAAGCCTTATAAATTGCTTTCTACTTCTAAAATCTTAGTATTTGACGGAGAATATTTCAGACTTCATACATTATGAAACCTTTGGAAACCTTAACAAATGACAAAAACCCCCTCAGGACAACCTCATCAAAAGGATGCTTATGTTTCATAGCTTATGCAACTTGACAGAGAATGCAATAAGCCCTAGGGTGACAAGTAGAAGGAATAGACCATCCACATAAGAAGCTAACAGGAGTGTCAAATGTAGTTAAATTATTTACGGTTATGGCGTTCTTGGGCCAAGTCCTGTTTTTAAACAACCAATTCGTATAAAGCCTACATGCTCGTCAATATAAGAACAATTGTCAATTGTTGCATGAATAGAAACAGAAACGTAAAAAAATGAAATCATATTGCCACTCTTTGTTTGGGTTTATTTGTTTGCCTTCGCCGAGAGCGGATATTACATTACCGTGACAAATAATTCGTTATACCCTTCGCCCTTTTTTTAAAAACGATATCTCTTGTAGTTTTTTTTTTTACCGTTTGGATCCATCCAAATCTAGCATAAGTAAAATAACCAATACGCCAAAACCCTTATAGGCTATCATCGGTTGAGCATCGTAATGCTTTTAAAATCTAATAACTAGATATAAACAAAGAATACACCCAATTACACGTAAAAAAAATTCTCTTCAACTTTCTTGGGCTGTTTTTTTAAACTACTATACCCATTCGTATAAATAATACATATAATTGTGTAACGTCAATGTAAGAACATAAACATTTTTGCAGTGTTATATGAACACAAACAGAAAAGTACTAAAAATAAAATCATATTGCCACTCTTTGCCTCCTTGTTCGGGCGTATTTCTTTACACTTGATACACGAAGATAATCTGTAACAAAGTGTACACCACGGTTGCTTAGCAACGAAGTAACTAACGCGTACTACACATGTTTCCCGTTAGTTGTTATCGGATCCTATTGTGTTCTCTCTGTCGCCTTCAATCATCTATGTTCAGGGGAAATTTAATTATTAAATACAACGAGACTATTAATTTATGGAAAACCCATTTACATTTAAACTGTTTATTGTTTGAAAATGGATTAATAGCACTTAAAGGTGACTAGGTTAAATAGTATAAAATATTTAGCCAATTATTTAGTCTTGTATTAAGTACTGGAGTAGTACACAAATTAGTTTATAGTCTTAAAGCTTTGTTTTACAGAAGCGTACACTTATTTTTGACTTAAAACAAGTTAATAAAACAAATTTATGTTAATTAACATTTCCTTTTTGAAAATTTTAAAATCAAGAGAAATATGGACGTGGTTTCACAGTGACATTAAATGCAGTAAAGTATGCTAATAGAGTGAAGAGTATAAACAATTTTAGACATAGTATATGTGTGTAGAATCCTGGATTGAGTATTCAATGAGTATACTAAAAAATGTTAATTACCTTATTGTTTTCCCTTCAGACAATAAAAAAAATCCTATTTGATAGGTAGTTTCCACGGTTACACCGTCATCAAAAAGGAGTTCGTAAAACTCAAAAAGACCCAGCAAAGAAATAAACAGCGAAATGCATTAACTCAGGTACACAGTTGTACCCAAAAGGTGATGGCAAGCTGTTTAAAGCGATCAACCCTACGGCATCAAAATTCCGCGGATTACCGAAAGTACATAAAACAGATACACCAATTAGGACTTTAGTAAACTTCATCACTGCACCCACTTATAGAACATATAAATTCTTTCACAGTTTCATCAGAAAAGAAATCAATTTTAATAATAAACATAGCGTACAAAATAGAGATGGATTAATCCTTATAAATAAAACTGAGAATCTGTGTGTGTGTGTGTGGGTCGCCGTACGGACAAATTATAGAGAGTTAAGCCATGAAATTTTCAGGAAATGTTCCTTAGGTAATGTAGTTTTGCACCTATGTCTTAGTTTTTTGTATTTCCTCTAGGGCTTTGACCCACGGGCACCCAAAAAAATGCAATGTTAATCTTATGGAGTGAAAAAGACGTAAAAATCAAAACATTTATCTGCTATTAAACTAACACAGCTGTGGTATATACTGTTTATTTTAATTCACTGCCATCTAAATTAGACATATGGGTTAAACTGCAATCCAAATATACCATATAAAATTTTATTCGTGGAATTTATAATATCTTTGCAACTATGCATTTTATAAGATGATATTATTGATTTTAATTTAAATAGCATTTTAATGTTTGTAATACATTTTCTGATTCATTATAATAAATAAGAAGGTTTTTAAGAAAATTGTATGAAAGGTGTAGTCAGCTGATTGTTCAGTATTTGTACAGTTATTGTTTACAACTTTTAGTCAACTAAAAATTTAAGTGCACTGGCACCTAAATTAGACATATGGGTAAAACAGCAATACAAATATACTATATAAAATTATGTTCATGGAATTTATAATACCTTTGCAATTATGGATCTTATAAAAAATATATAGGTATCAAAAACATTATAAAAAGTGATATTATTGACTTTAAATTCAAATAGCGTTTTGATGGTTCTAATATATTTTACGATTCACTATAATACATGAGTATGTTTTTAAGAAATTTTTATGGAAATTTTAGTCAGCTGATAGCTGACAGTTATTTGTTTACAACTGTTAGTCAACTAAACATTTGAGTGCTATAATACGTTTTTTGATGATACGTGTGTGTACGTGTTGTGTTGTGTTGAGTTTGTATGTGTTTTGATATATTTTTGAAATGTTTAAACATTGTTCAAACGAGTTTAAGAAAATTGAAATACCAGGGGATGGAAACTGTCTCTTTAGCTGTATTTCTTTAATACTTTATGGAATCATAACCACATCAGAAGAAGTCCGATCAGAAATTTGTGAATTTATTACATCTAATTGGGACCAATTCTCCAACTTCATAAGCGGTGACGACACATACGTAGGAAATAATTTAAAGGATGCAACATCATATTTTCAGTATATGTCAAGGGATAAGGTATATGGAGGAGGACCTGAAATTCTTGCAGCATGCATTCTGTATAATATTAATATTACAGTTTTCAAGATAAATCAGCCTCCTATAACATTTTCAAGTCCGGATAATGCCTCCCAGTCATACAATTTATTATTTACTGGAGATTCCATGGATGGATCAGGACACTTTACTTTCCTTCAAGAAAAACAACCTAATAGCTCTGAAGTGGATATGATAACAGAAGAATCGCCTGGAAAAGCAGAAATAACAGGAAAAGTAAATAAAATAAAAAGAAAGAAAGTGAAACAATCATGGAGAAAAGAACTTTTGAAAAAGAAAGCAGCAACTAATGTATTTAGAGGCTCAATTGAAACCTCTGAGGAAAAACAAAGGAGAAATAAACAAAATAAAGAAAATATGGAATTGTGTAGAGCAACTGTTGAGACGCCTGATGACAAAGAAAAAAGAAATGCAAAAAACAAGGCATATATGGAAAACAAACGGAAAAACGAATCTACTAATGAATCGGACTTGAGGCGAAAAAGAAATAAAACCCGTACTGCCGAAAGAAGAACCAACGAAACAGCTGAAGAATCACACATTAGGAGGACAAAGGACAATGAATGCTCAAAAACTGTTAGAAATAAGAAATGGGTCGGAAGAGAGAAAGCGGCATTTAATTATGACCCAAACGTAAATTATGCAAATGATGATTTGGTATCTATAGGGCAGATGAACATAACCTGTAAATATTGCAAATCAATAAAATGGAATGGCGAAGCGCCTGGATTATGCTGTAGAAATGGGAAAACGTCCCTGCCGACACTATGTGCTCCACCTGAGCCTCTAAATAGTTTACTTTTATGGAATAATTCAGAAGCAAAAGAATTTCAGAATAACATTAGGGCGTATAACTCCTTATTTCAAATGACCTCTTTCGGAACTTCAAAACAAATACAGGAAGAAGGATTTATGCCCTCATTCAAAGTTCAGGGACAAATTTATCATTTGATTGGGAGTCTGTTACCTGAGCAAAACGAAGAGCCGAAATTTATTCAGATATACTTTATATCTGATATGGACAAACAGGCCGAAACAAGGCAAAAATATATTCCTACGACTAAAATTGAAACAGTGATTCAACTGCAGGAAATGTTACATCATCATAATGCATATGTAAAAAGCTTCAAACTAGCCGTTGAAAGAGTAACCCCTAATTGCAAAATCGTCATAGACGCAGATCGAGTACCAGAGGGTGAGCACCGTAGAAGGTTTAACGACCCGACGACTTCAGAAGTCGCTGTACTTTTAGTTGGAGAACAACATGAAAAACGAGATATAGTACTGCAGTTAAGGTCTGGAAATCTTCAAAGAATAGCAGAGACACATCGAGCCTACGACTCTTTACAATATCCATTGATTATGTGGCAAGGGGATGATGGGTATCATTTCAACCTGTTCCAAACAAACCCTGTAACTGGTGAAAAATGTCAAAAGAGAATATCAGCGATGGACTTTTACTCATATAGGTTCATGGTAAGAGCTGATGATTTCAACCTGATGCTTCATTATAAGACTCTATTGCATCAGTTTGCAGTTGACATGTATGCAAAGATTGAAGCTGAAAGATTAACATATATTAGATTGAATCAGAAAAAGCTAAGAGTAGACGAGTACGCTCATTTAAAAGACTCAATAAATAATGATGGCAATTCTGAGAATTTGGGCCGCTTAGTAATTCTCCCTTCCTCCTTCACAGGCAGTCCTCGCTATATGCACGAGAAGACGCAAGATGCAATAACGTATGTAAGAAATTATAGTCGTCCAAGCCTTTTTATTACATTTACCTGCAATCCAAAATGGAAGGATATTACTGATAATTTGTTCGAAGGGCAGAAACCTCATGATAGACACGATTTGATTGCCAGAGTCTTTCATTTGAAGATAAAATCACTCATGAATGTAATTTTTAAAGG
>JAGFPH010015219.1:0-11924 GCA_018207615.1 Philaenus spumarius | reverse complement strand
GCGAGTCGGCACCTCGCCCTTGAGACATCGGCTTATGGACTGCTTCGCTCTACTCGCAGCGGAAAAACTCGCTTTGCGAGTTGGCACCTCGCCCTTGAGACATCGGCTTATGGACGGCTTCGCTTCGCTCGCAGCGTTCAAACTTGACCGTTGGGCCTCGGATCGGAAGATGCCAAACGGTAAACCCCCCCACTTGGATTTGAACCGTGTACATTTACGGTGTTTTACGTTTTTATCGATTTTGAGAGAACAAAGCGAGCTATAAGGTCGTGTAAAAAAAGAAAATGTGCTAAATAATATCCTACATTTAGTTTTTTAGGTAAAACTCTAAAAAAGTTTCAATCTCGTACGAAAAATTTCAAACAATATTTATTTCCTGTCAAAAAACATGTTTCCGGTTGTTGGATTTTTTGTCGTACGAGCGACGTAGATAACCAAAGTGTGTACCAAATTTGGAAGAAATCGGACTTAAAATGCGGCCGCTAGAATGCGAACACATACATACTATATATATGTATAATTTTTAATGACACCCCAAATCTGTTCTGGGGACTATGATCGGTGCTCATTTACTACTCCCGACCTTAGGTCGAAAGGGTCGCTGCGCTAGCTCATCTTTCCTATGGAAATTCACTAAAAATTATAGCTTGTTCTTATAATCCCATACTGCACCAACGTTTTTTCTCGAAATCCCGCCTATGAGCTCGGTTATAATTTAGTTGGAGCTCAAATGTCACTGACGATGACGACTTTGTCGTTGAAACGCGTTTGTCAAATAAACGTATTTTTGTGAGAATCGTGTTCTGTGTTTTTATTCTTAGAAATAGGAACAACCGTTTGCTAAAAATTATGGCAACATTTATGCGTCAAGATGACGGCCGAAACACAGGTTCCACACACTCAGGTACGACCCGTCATCGCCATTTTACACAAGATTACACAGTTAGGAATCAACTGGTTTTGCATATCCTCCCCGCTATTAGACTACTGCCAACTTAATGAGATCGCCGCCGTCTTATTATACTGATTGCAACTTAGATAACCACGGTCAATTAACTGCGTTATCTTGGCCATCTAACCATAAGCTAATTGTAATGGTCGGCCTATATCAAATTACCATATTATCTATCTTCCTGGATTTTGCATCTTAATCTGTAAATGTATATTGTACAGTAAATGTAATCTAAAATACACTGCTTCTGTTAGAACGAAGGAGACATTGCACAATAATAAATACAGTACTGACACTTGACTTACGATAACAATAATCTCGGCGGCTTCCTTATAGCCTAGTCAATAAAGGGTTTGAGTGGGAACTAATTAGTGAAAAGCTGATTTTTTCATGGATGTTAGTTGATTATATAAGGAATATTTTCTGAAAAGTCCCCGCCCCTCCCCCTCTTGCTTCCCCCCCTACCCCCCTTAAAGTTCACTTTCGAATGACTTTTTTATTTTGTCAATATCTAAGAGATAAAAAGCGATAGAGTAATTTTTATTTCGTTATTGTAATCCTTATAATATTCTCTATCAAAAATGTTCTTTGCGTTTAAATTATAAAACAATTATTTAAGGTGTATTTTTAAATTTAATGTTAAAATTTTAACTTTCTATTACAATAATTACATGTTTAGCTATTTTTTATTAATATGAGACAAGTTATGAAAAAATGGCACAAATAAAACTTTTAGGGTATTTTTCAATCTTTAAAATGATATAAGATTTATAAATGTTAAGTGCAGCCAGTTGACATAATCGGACTGACAAAGGGAGACGGCGCGGGGCGCACGAGTCCTCGAGGGCCGGATCAGCGCGTTAGCATATCAACGGTCAATCTGCAGCAAAGGCCCATTGTTTGGACGTGTATTTTTATAGCTGGTCTAATTATGGGTATTACGCTGGTAAAATTGATGTAAACATTTATTTATTTATTTTTTATTTATATTTATTTTTCTGTATTTATTATTGCACTGATAAACACACAATATTATTTCTTTTAGCCCAGTCAATAAAGGGTTTGAGTGGGAACTAATTAGTGAAAAGCTGATTTTTTCATTTGTGTTAGTTGATTATATATATAAGGAATATTTTCTGAAAAGTCCCCGCCCATCCCCCTCTTGCTTCCCCCCTACCCTCCCCCTTAAAGTTCACTTTCGAATGACTTTTTTATTTTGTCAATATCTAAGAGATAAAAAGCGATAGAGTCATTTTTATTTCGTTATTGTAATCCTTATAATATTCTCTATCAAAAATGTTCTTTGCGTTTAAGCTATAAAACAATTATTTACCGTGTATTTTTAAATTTAATGTTAAAATTTTAACTTTTCTATTACAATAATTACATGTTTAGCTAATTTTTATTAATATGAGACAAGTTATGAAAAAATGGCTCGCTGTAAGTGTAAATGCACGAAGACATCTGTCGTACGCGTGCCCATTCATCATATGACTTACCCTAGCTTTTTCGTATACTGTGCTCCAGAGGTTTTCAAGACCACTCCCTTCCATAATTTTTCCAACAGCTCCCATATAAGACATCAATAAATGAAAAACTCCCAAACGGACAACAATCTTAGAAATATTACTGTCCGTATCAGAGGCAGACACTATATCCATAGCTTTTAAGAATAAAGGCTGATCAAAAGTAACAATACAGGTTTGATTTTGTTTTTTGCTTTGATCAGCTGCAAAATGCATTGCTGTGAAGATTGTTGAAATATTGCTGGGATCCAAATTAATAAATGGTACTGCTTTAATGTATGTTGTTTGACAGTCTTCTGAATTTGTCGTCAGGTTGGTCATAAATCCACTCCACCCAGGCTGTGATTGTATATCGGAAAGCCAAACAAAGTTGAGGGGATGCAAATATTGTGAAGGCAAACTCCCCCCCCCCTATTCCCGCTGGGGGTTAGGGAAAATGTCGTAGCAAGTCAGGTCGATGTCTAGCATCTGCTTTAAGAATAAGGTTATGCTTGTAGCAGATGCTAGACATCTACCGTTGCACCAGCCTGACTGGTGAAGAGGTAAATAAATGTTTTTGAATATAAATTTACGGGGAGTTTCACCACTTCCTCTCTGTAGATTTTACAAGATCAATAACTTTGCCGCCAGTTATTAAAGAAACCAAATTTTATGCTATGACAATTTTAAGGAAACACTGATTTTACAAACGTGTTTGAAATATTGGTTAAATCAATCAAACGGCCTAACTTTGCAATAAATTAGTAAATAAATGTAAATAGGCTATTACCTGGCATTTCCATGATTCTTTCAATTTCTTCCCTTGCTTCATTGCGTGCATATTTATTTCTATAGTATTTTTCCGCAATGGTCGAATAAAATAGGGTATTTCTCCACATGATCTATGAGCTTTTCTTTCATATTCATAGCTGACGGCCTGACGCCTACTGTCGAAATAACTATGGGAATTTATATTTGGAGATGACGCGTCAGGAAGCGTGTTGACACCGCGGTCACACTATTCACACCGCAGTCACACTATGTCACGTGACAGACGTGCAATTCACACCGCCACAGACGTCTTTCAGGTATGGGACTTCGTTTCAGCTCTATCAAGTCAGTTCAGTTGCTGTTCTACTGTTGTACACTATATAAAATATCCCTGTCTGTATCATGGTTTTTTTAATATATCATGTACATTATTTTATATGCAATTTTTTAATGTAATTTCTGTATAAAAATAATGCCAGTTTGTATTAAACATGCCTGTCTTGGTTTTTAAATCTTGAAGGATTTTGTTCTAAGTTGAATTTGAATTTTACATTAAAGAGTAAAAATAATACAAATTTATGCTAATATTATGTTGTAAGCGTAATAAATATTAACACCATACATGGTGTTAATCCTATTTCTTTAAATGAGCAATTCTTGTATATATCTTTGTATCTGTCGCGGGTCTCGAAAACGGCTGTAACGAATTCAGAGAAATTTTGTATTTAGGTGTAGTTTTGATTTTCAAGTACACCCATATAGTTGTATTTCGTGTAAAAACGCAATTTTTTGGGAAAATCTAAATAAAGTTGAAAAATGTGAACATAGAGTCTTATGGATTGCCATGTTGGTTACAAAATAACAACTAAATCTATACTAATATTATAAAGAGGTAAAGTTTGTTTGTTTGTTTGTTTGTATGTAGGGGGTAATCTCTGGCTCTACTGAACCGATTGAAAAAATAGTTTTACTAATAAAAAGCTACACTATCCCTGAGTAACATAGGCTATAATTAATTTCGGTAAAAACCTTTTTTCATTTCAATATATTTGTAAATTTAGTCGGAAAAAAATCTTAGGTTAGGTTTAGAATGATAAATCAACACAAAAATGTATTTACATTTAATACCATACCAACAAATTGAATAAAATAACAGATAACATAGCTGCTTTAATATTTCCATTAACAGCTGATTTCAAAATTTGAAGCAATTATTTTTGTATTTCCACCTTTTAGGTTAGGGTTTTAAAGTGTAAACCTGGGCCTTGCTGGTTCTTTTAACCATTATTAACTGCTGTTATAAAATATAAGAAATAATTTGGTTTGAACATTTAACAATATTTACCATCTTAGTTTTTAAGTTATTATTAATACTACACCTTTATTATAAATAAAACAACATATGTTTTTAGAAGGTACCATTGGGGGTGGGCGTGCGGAGCACGCAGGAGTCTCCCCTAGTAGTAAATAAAGCGGTCAAAACAGCAATTTACAAACAAGCCAATTTATACTGTATTAACACGTTGGAAATAGAGTGGAATAGAACTGAGATTGAGTATTATCCAAAATCAGCTGTTCATTGGATAGTTTTTAAATCTTATCTTCTAAAGCGAGAGATAATTGTTTGTCTGCTAAATGGATCTGGAATCTCCGTCTAAGGATTTTTCATTTTTTCATTTTATATGGGGCTTTTGGCCACGAGAAATCGATTGGAAATGGTCACCAGTCTGGGAAAATTCGTTTTCTACGTCTTTTTATTAAATTAAAAAGTGAAATTTGTCCATTTTAAACAATACAAAGCACAGCTGATGCAAATGTTTTCAATGCCATTACAATAATCATCTGCTTTCTTTTAAACTGTATATTTTATTAGAGGTAAGCCTAAATGTTGTATCTATTTATAGTTACCATGGCAACGAATACTTCTGCTAAATAAACATACCCTTTATTTAGTTGTTTAATGTTATAGGCCTAACCTAAACGATGTTCACGGAAATTTGCAATAATAGTTATTGACGTGAGCGAACTAGGCCCTAGGCCTAAATCGATATTGAAATATTAAACTTTAATTTAGGCCTGACTTATTTCTGAGGCATAGCGTTGAGATTATGGTTAATCCTTTAAACTGTATTTTTATTACAGGTAAGCCTAATGTTGTATATACCCTTTATTTAGTTGTTTAATGTTATAGGCCTAACCTCAAAACTCAATAATCCAATATTTATTATTGAAATCATAGTCCTGCTTATAATTGAGCTTTAGCTCGGTCTCCTGGTACTACAAGTATAATCTATCACGCAAATCAATCAAATTAAATCAACGTAAAGAGTTATACATTTTATAAACCAACGTAAATAAATAAACGCAATTAACTGAATGAAATCAACGTATTAAATCAGGTAAGCCTACTCCTAACTTGCGAAATATTCGCACTGGTCAGCTAGTCAACTACATCTTTCAGTATAGAAGACAATCACCTATATTTTTCAGTATAGTAAACAATAGCCTATATTATTTCAGTATAATATACAATCATCTATATTTTTCAGTACAATATGCAATCATCTATATTTATCAGTATAATAAACAATTGCCAATATTTTTCAGTATAGTAGACAATCACCTATTTTTCAAAATTGTAAACAATAGCCTATATTTTTTTTAAATGTAGTACCTATGCAATCGCCTATATTTTTTAAAATATAATAAACAACCACCCATATTTTTCAGTGTAGTAAACAATCACCTATATTTTTTAGTACAGTAAACAATCACCTATATAATTATGTCAGTGGGTATAAGGACAGGTAGGACTTATAGATCTGTATCCAATACTAATATACTGTATATAATTATCACGTATCACAGATCCTTTTCCGAAGTATTGCAAGGAATCTGTGATTAATTCAGAAATGTGAAGTTAATCCTACAAAAAGCTAGTTTCTTTATGGTTGGGGGATGTAGAGAGGCATTATTGTGAGTCCGTCATCTCTTCGTAGTATGCACAGTTATGTATTATGTCGTTCTTTTTTGTTTCGAGTTCTACTTCTGAATTTTTGTGTGAGCACTGTTGTTCTAGTGTTGATGTAATTTGTCCTTTTCGTATATTTTTAAAAATTCTACTTTTTTCCATAATAATAATTACAATTATTTCTGTAAAGTCATGTTGTCCACGACTCGTGTCCACGCACAGGCCTCGTGCCCATGTGGGCACTAATGCATAAGATTTATTTTGATTCATCACATTTATGTAGGCCTACACATTATTTTTCGACCTATAACTCGAAACCCGACAACTTTACAAGAGGCACCATTTTTTTCTGAACCACTGACTAAAATGAGTTTTGAATTTAACTTAAACCAAAATCAAGACAAAAACCAGAAAACAATTTCTTGGTAGATGTCGACAACAAAAGTTAACCTAAAATATTAAATACATTTTATTTGAATTCTGATTTGTTCTAACCGGATCACGCCAAGGTTTCCCCATTGTCAGCCATCTAGAAATCGTTAATTTATTTTAACAAAAAACAGAACTTAAACTAAGGGATCCACCAGAATTTGAATAACATATCAAACAAATAAATTACCACCAAACACAAAACAACGTGAAATAATGCCTGCCTGACAAAAGCTTATAACTCAGTAAAAAATGTGTGTGATAGTGGGACTCCCTTCAGGAACGAAGTTCATCAAGCCTTTTCTTCAAATCCTAATGTAATTTAAATTTAGAGGCCTAGACTGATGAACCAACATTTTATTCAGTACTTTTTTGTACTTCGTTCAAATAATATAGACGTACAAGCTGTCGCGCATGCGCAATTAATTATAAGTACGATCAGCTAGCTGATCCACGTAACTTTTTAATTTCATTTACAGTCCTGTGTGACGCAAGTCCTATAGATTCACACGAAACTATTGTACCCACACAATTCCGTAAAGAAATTAATCAGAATCGTGACGAGTTAGTTTTGTCATGACGGGACTACGTTTGCTCCGAGGGAACAATTATTTAGCAAGCATTGGTTAGTGGTTACAGCCATCGTTGGTTACAGCTGATTGTATAAGTAAGCAGCTGTGCCGGATTAAGCATAGAGCAAAGGTGCTTTAGGGCCTCGAAGATTTCGCTTTAGTATAATCTTTTATACTAAAGTTACTATACTAAGTTATACACTAGTTATCTATATATATCAAACTGAATGTTTCTTTGTCCTTTATACACTCAAAAACTATTCGACCGATTTCACTAAAAATTTCACAGTTTATCCATGTCATTGCCAGGAGTGTTTAGACGTTACAATTATTACAGTCTAAGTGGTTGAAATGGGGTTGTTACCCCTTATTATACAATAAATATAAATGAAACTAACTCTTACCAACTGTAAAGCTAAAATTGTGTAATTGTGTTCGGCGATACAAAAGCAATTTCATTACTTTAATCAAAGGGATGAAATGGGATATATACCCTTAAAATTAAATAATTATTTATACACTTACTGTATGCTCAAAAACTACTCAACTAATTTCACTAAAAATTTCACAATTTACACATATTAGTACTAGGATTGTTTAGACAATATGGACACTACAAGCAAAGAGATTAAAATAGGGTAGCTACCCCTATGTAATACAAATGAAATTCACTAACTTCCTATAAAGCTAAATATGTGTAATATTATTCTATAGTTGTGGACAACCTAACTCTGAACCAGGAAATATTAGTTAGGTTAGGCCTACAGGTTAGTAGGCCAGTCGGTAAAGGTCAATTTAGACCAAAAGTACCAGTAATTTGCAATACGGCTGAATTTTTTTTATAAGTACATTAAAGTATGTAGATTAACATAAACAAAGTTTACCAGTCTATCGATTTCCCAAAGTCGAAAAAAAATCGATTATCATTTTTTTTTCGATTATCCTTAATATTTCGAGCTGGGATAAAGATAGAGGAAAATAAAAAATAGCACCGTGTAGGGGAGGTATTTTTCAACAAAAAAGGTCATATGTATTTATTTCGTCCGAGCAATGGTTTGTATGGAAAAAATTCGATAATGCAGGTATGTATTTTGCAGCAGGGGAAATCACTAAAAGGGGGACATCTTATTCATATATGAAGCGTTGGCTCATTCTAAATTGGCCGAATTTTAATATATCGAATTGAAACTTGACATAGGAGTTAAAATATATATTTTAAACATTTATGCTGAGTCTCAGCTTGTTATCTTGAAAATTACCCGATCTAGAGTCACTTGACTTATTAATGGGTTTCTCGATTTTAGGAGTACCGGACCCACCAATTCATTTTAAACAGCTAAAGTTTAGAAATTTTTCAAAATATCAACCTGAAAGTTTTTTTACAATTTAAATATATAGATTCAAACAAGATCAAGGAGTATAAACCTTTTTTATTATTTACTTTTCAAAGCACAAGTAACTTAAAAAAGTATAATTTTAGACCTTTTTAGATTTTTCATCAAAACGCTTGAGTTAATCGGCTGCAGATTAGTCAATTTTTTAAATATAGTTTTTAAAATAAGTGTAGCAAAACACAATTGTGTTTTTAACTTCTGTACCAATTTTTAAATCGATATGTTCAAAAATGTCGAAAATGGAGTCGTTGAATCCAAAAGTGTTATAGTTAAAACGAGATAGGTAAAACAGAAGACCATTTTCAAGCGCCTCGTTTTTAAAAAGAACATAAAAAAAAATCGTTCATACTTACTAAGAATATTTATACTGGTGTACTCAACTTGTAAAACAAATTTGATGTTGATATTCCAAACATTGACGAAACTGGAATAGATTGAAATTAGTGAGTCCGGTACTAGTAAAATCGATAATCGAAATCGACTCCTAGATCGGGTAATTTTCAAGATAACAAGCTGAGACTCAGCATAAATGTTTAAAATATATATTTTAACTCCTATGTCAAGTTTCAATTCGATATATTAAAATTCGGCCAATTTATAATGAGCCAACGCTTCATATATGAATAAGATGTCCCCTTTTAGTGATTTCCCTTGCTGCAAAATACATACCTGCATTATCGATTTTTTTCCAGACAAACCAGTGCTCGGGCGAAATAAATACATATGACCTTTTTTATTTAAAAATACCTCCCCTACACGGTGGTATTTTTTATTTTCCTCTATCTTCATCCCAGCTCGAAATATTAAGGATAATCGAAAAAAAAAATGATAATCGATTTTTTTTCCACTTTGGGAAATTGATAGACTGGTAAACTTTTTTTTATGTTAATCTACATACTTTAATGTACTTATAAAAAAAAATTCAGCCGTATTGCAAATTACTGGTAGTTGTAACCTATACCGACTGGGCTATAGGGTCTTCCGCCCACCCTAATTAGTGACGCTTGGCTGCCCTCAATGAAAACAAGTACTAGGTGCCTAATACCAAAAAGTCAGTTAAATTATTTCAAAAATGATTAAAAACCATTATCATATTACGTTTTGTATTTAAATTTCAATTATTTTTTACTAAATTTGATGTGCCAATTTTGACCAACATTTATTTCTTACAAACACATATAAAAAGTAAATGAGTTTTATATTTTGTTACGTGATGCTATAGTTTTGAAAATGTGATAACAACCCCTAAAAACTATAAGTATTTATTTTTATACTTTCCTTAAAGCTATAGACTTTAAATTGTGTACATTTATTTCTTACAAGATATATACAAAAATAAACCAGTTTTACATAGTGTTACGTGCTGTTAAGGGTTGCAAATGTAATAACAACCCCTAAAAACAATAAATATGAATTGGTATTCTTTCCATAAAGCTAGAGAGCTGAAATTGGGCACTTATTCATTTTAAGAAAATATTTTAGACGTAAGCTGATCAAAACAATCCCGATCTATACGTTCGCATACTAAAGACGTATCTGGGTGAACTGCAAACATCTAGCTAAGACTGTGATTTACCAGTCTGTAGATTTAGCGGTTGAAAAAGAAGACGGTCTTTACTCTATTTTTCAATTTTTTTTATTAATTTAATTTATTCGGCACACATACCGTAACAAAGACGATTGACGGGCAACCAGTGAACAATATATACCAAACTAATTGAAAATACACGTTATAATTCACTGTCGTGAAATAATAGATAAAAGAAAATAAGAGAAAAATATTACAATTAATTATGAATCATAGTGATGAAAAAAAATCCCTGTAGCGAAGCACGGGTATTCAGCTAGTATTCTTTGTAAAATTTCGGATCTGGCTTAATTATTAATTTATTATTGTTTTAGGAAAAAAATTCAAATTTTGTACATACAAAATGTCAATTACATAACAAATGAAAAGCATTTAAAAAAATCTAAAATGCAAAACGGATTGTGCTTAAAATGAGACCTTGCAAACAATTTTATGACAAAAAATAAACAAAATAAATGGCTTGAAATTTAACATTGCTCTTATGGGATAAAAATCCAATATGGCCGCCACTACAGCAGACCCTTAAGTCAAAGTAATGAAATGGGATAGCTACCCTTAAAATTAAAAAATAATTAAAATGGAATAGCTACCCACATAAAATTAAATATATTAACATTAAACACCCGTGTATTTAATACGAGCTCTGCCACCTGCCCTGACCATAAGAACATTATTTTAACCTCAATTCACTTCAAAATTATTTTTTCAATACACTCACTAAATTATGTTTGTTAATTCTATCTAAGTATATATTTTTATACTAAAATCAAGTAAAGCATTGCCAGGTACACTAGTTAACAATGCTAGTTAAGCATTGCACACTATATCAAAGCCCACTAAAGAATACCGTTGCGAGGCGGCCAATAGGACGGGCGCGCAGCGATGCCATATCTACTAGCCTCGAACACTCCTGGTATTTACCGCTCGAGGCTTGATCGCACAGTTTAAAGGATTATAAATGCGTCGAGTCAGCCGCAGTCAGTTAGAAGCGTGGGAAGAACGTGACAACGTCGCACTACGGCGATTGGAGCGTTCATGGTCTCGGTGTACGCAAGCCCGTCCCTCAACGGTATTCTTTATTGGGCTTTGATATAGTTAAGCTGTTAATTAACAGCTTCTTCTTCGGAGGTTTGCAATTTCCCTTTTTGTAATCTAACAACATCATTGAAGACATATTTGTCAATGATGATTAGCAATGGTACCGGGGAAATAGCATTTAATTTTAAATTGTTGAAAACTGCCATAGGTCTACAAAATTGTGCAAAACAGACCTGCATCACTCGCCATTATAAGGCCGGTGAAAATGATGTTCTGCAAAAGTCAGAGTTAAAAGGTTTTGTGTCAAAAAAACTCAGGGAAGTAAATTTGTAAGTAATACTCTTCGACATTTCTTTTATTGTCAAAATTTATCAATTTTACAAGTTGGCCGAACGACTGAACTTTGTAAAAATAATTATTCGACAACACAGCTGAACCACTGACGTGAGTTGAGCGAATTTCCAGAACTAAGTTTATAGATTTTAGGGTTTCAACCAACTATTTTAGAAATTGGTCTACTCACGAAGGCGCTGAATAGCTGCCTCTGTGTACGAAATATGTTAGTAGAATTTGTAACTCATCCTCCAGCCCCGCCTCGCTTGCTGCTTCGTTCCACTTTCAGCGGAAACACTCGCTTTGCGAGTCGGCACCTCGCCTTTGAGACATCGGCTTATGGACTGCTTCGTTCCACTCGCAGCGGAAAA
>JAGFPH010015218.1:7878-21728 GCA_018207615.1 Philaenus spumarius | reverse complement strand
TGAACAGAATCAAAAAACCTACAAACTCGTTTTTTATAGACCCTGATAGGACCGTTTTTCATTGAGAAAAGTCGGGAAAACACTTTAAAATTACAATTTTTCAGAAACTCATGTCTTTGTTAAAAGAGACGATGTTAAAATAAAAATATAATTTTAAAGAACTTTTACGGGTCTGAAAAAACACAAAGTTGTAAAACTTCTTCCAAGAAGCTCGGAACACTTGTATTTACATACTTGAGAAGAGCTTTAAAAATTCAATTGTGATCATGCCCAAAATATGGATATACTCGAGTACAGCTCCACGCTAGCTTGTGAGAATTGTGTCGGAAAGCACAGGTTAAATTTCTACAGTAAACTTGCCACATGAGCTGCAGCAATGGTGGTTGAAAGTTGTTAGAACATTTTTTTAAAAGAAATTTCAAAATTATATTTTTTCGCATTGGAACAATTTTAGGTTGATTGGGGGCATTTTAAACAAAAAACATTGGGTGTGCTTATTTGATGCAGATTAAAAAAATGAAGTTATTTTTACACTTTATGGCGAAATGCAAAAAATTGTACCTACTGTGCCTTGAGCCCTGTAGGTGACTCATGACCAAAACCCGGAGCGGCCGAGCGAGGGCTAATTAGGGGTGGGGACACCTCCCCGACCGTCCTAAGCTCTCAGCCGCCACGAATCTTTGCGCAAGGTATAGTGACTAATGATTTTGAGTGAGGTATTAGTGTATGGACTCTACATACAATTCTAAGAATAATTCAATATGTAAGGGATAATTATTATAATAATTGTAATATTATAATAACGTATTATGATATATTATGTATCGTCTTTTTCCTCTCCACGCGCTTACTTGTCTATATATACTACTAGCTGACCCGTACGGCGTTGCCCGTGGTGGTTGGTATTTTCAGTCTTTTTAACGTAATTGTAATCTTTTTAAGTGTTCAGTCAGAGAGTGGTATTTGGCTTATATATATATATATATATATATATAGATCTTAAATAATAAAAGCACTATTGTCATAATAATAAAAGATTTGAAATTATGATTTTAGTAACTTTGATCCCCCCAAACCCCTCCTATAATTTCGAAATTTGTCATACCCTTTCTTAGTGAGCACCTATGGCCCTAGAGGAAGCTACATACCAAATTTCATTCCAATCCGTTCGGTAGTTTTGAAGAAATTGCGATTTAATAACTTTGATCCCTCCAAAGCCCCCCTAAAATTTCGATTTTTTTTTAAACCCTTTCTTAGTGAGCGCCTATGGCCCTAGAGGAAGTTACATACCAAATTTCATTTCAATCCGTTCGGTAGTTTTTGAGAAATCGTGATGAGTGAGTCAGTCAGTGAGTGAGTGAGTGAGTGAGTGAGTGAGTGGTATTTCGCTTTTATATATATAGATTAGCTGTTAGGACAATGTTTGCTACTGCAATTATATGGTTACCTATACCTACAGCAAATGTTACATCTTTAAGTATTTTAGCTGAGTATGTGTGTATTTTGAGACGGTGTTTTTTTACCGCTTGCCTATGTGTTTTTACGTGATTTGTATTAGAAAAAAGCTTTCGTCTTTTTCCCCCTCAATTTTTGATATTTGTTCTGGATGCGACCGAACTGCATCAGATGATGATGTACACTGTTCTGATAGGGTTGGAAGTTGAGAAATTTGGAGACCATCGTCTGAAACCTGGGATTGGGAAGCTGACTGTATTTCCTCCACACTAATATCCATTGAGTTGTCAGGTAAGGAAGGTGTGAGAGGAATGAGAACATCAAAGTGGCCACTCGTCAGTTCCCCAGTAAACTTTAGCCTCCCTACTCCCTCTCACAACAAATAACCATCTCTGTTTGCTTGAAATTCATAAACAATATTTCGGATGCTGCTTGAATTTCATAGGTGGTTCCAAAAGTTACCGGTTTGCTCATATCCGCGATATATTATTTTCTTGTTGAATAAATATCTCCTGTTACTTTTAAAGTATATGGTTTGAACCTGCGAAAATTGTTTGAAACATGACTAACAACTCTGATCCTCACCTCAAACCCCAGTGAATCGTGTCATGTACAATTAAAACCAAAGACTAGAATAAGCATTGGCCATCTGGCCTAGAAGAAACTACTCTGTGAGTAATAGATACTCCATTAACGTGTATGACCTCCATTGTTGTAATATGAAGCTAAATTGTATATTTAAGTGAGTAATAATAAGTTACAGTAAAAATGTAAAATATTACTTTGTCAAAATGTACAAAATGTAAAATTTTATCTAAACTTACTTAGACAAAAATCAATCTTCTTTACAAAACTTAAAACGCGCAAATATAATAGTTATTGTAATTATCCCTTACATATTGAGTTATTCTTAGAATTATATGTAGAGTGCATACACTAATACCTCACTCAAAATCATTAGTCACTAAATAAATAATGCTTACATTATAATGGTCCCTATTTTATCATACTTATTATAATACAATATTATGACTTGTGTCATGAAAAGTTGAGATTTCAGAAACATAGTCAAACGAAAGTGCCCAACGGGCCAATAGAAGTTATCGCTTCAAAAAAGAGGGCATAACATATGGAGCAGGTCTTTTCCAATATGTAAAGAGGTGTAATACCCATATTTCGTATATAAAGTAAATTGTATCGTGTTACTTTATATACTTTATACTTTTAAATTTAAACAATATACATTCGGGTTTTTGAAGTTTCCGGAGTTTTAAATTTCCACGCCTTCCCTCACCAAAACCAACATAACTTTTTCACTTTTTGAGGTATGTGGTGCATTATCTGTAGTATCGAAAAACGAGAGGTAAGGTTACAACACTAAAAACAGGATTTGCAACAACCAATAATAACAAATAATACAAAATTTAAAATTTATATTTTTTTGTGTACTTTTAAATTTAAAAAGTAAAATAAATTTTCCCTACTATAAATAATAAAGGAATAAAAGAGTTTTAAAACAAAACAAAAATAATGTAAAAATATCCAATTGAAAAATAGTTATGTTGGTTCTCGTAAAAAATATTTTTTCCATCTTTTAACCCCGTAGGGCCTACCCCCTTCTGAGGAGGGCTTGACGCCATATTTTTTAAATCGTAGTTCTAATACATCTTCTAATATTTATTTAACTTGAGTAAATATAAAAGTACAGATTTTTTCATTTTGGGTAAATGGTCCCCTTAAGAAATTGTTTTAATGTGACACTTTTTCTGCCACGTCTGCTTCCTAACAAATAATTCTTATTACACTTTTAATACGAATAAAATAATATATTCTGATGTGTACTAAATTAATCTGTCCGTGAATTTCACGGGTGCTTCTAGTGTTGCAAAATAATTAAATATTGAAAATCCGTAGTTTGTTGTTCGCAGGACTAAGTAGTCTCTTCTGAAGGACGAAGAACACAAAAAGGATTATAAACAATATACATTTTCCACAACTTCTAACCTCAGAACATATCATGCTGCCTACATTAGTTCTATAGCAGTTTGAAAATACATATACATGTTCAACTTGAGTAGGCACATTAAATATAATATTTTGTTATTACACAAAAAGTTATTACACTACATAATCCTTATAACTGTACACATTTACCGAATTAAAAATACCAACAACATAGTTAGGTAGGCATAGATAAAGTTTGTTGTTTTTAAATAGTATTTTTTTCAAATTATGTTTTTTTACGTGTAGCCTATCTAATTAATCTGCCTGTGATTTTTCACTAAATAATAAATAACTAGAATTATTGTAAAAATAGCTTATAACTATGCATAGACAAATAATGTTCGAGCGAAAGCAACAAAAATACTAGAAAATAATAGTTAAGAGAAATTGAAAAAACGTTCATGCTATTTAAAATACTTCTCACTAATCACAAAAAAGTTAAGTAATTTAAATTAGTTTAATGTAGGCCTATTGGGTTGTAAAATTTCATTACATTTGAGTTAAGTTGATTATACGAGTATGTTGTCATTATCGGTATAATGTAGGTAAACAGATTTTTACTTATTATAATAAGGATTATAGGCTGCTGCGATCTGTCGTGAAAACCCAAACTACTGCCCACATACATTACTAGCGGGTACCTTACTATTTGGTAGTCACGATTATTACGGACAAAGTGGTAACTTAATTTAAACAATACATTAAAATACACTTACAAATGCGTTTATTTAGCTTGATATTTTGTTGGAAATACTTTATTGGATAGACTACGTGTATAAAATTTACTGTATACGATTGATAAACATAATGAAAACGAATTCTGAACACAAACTTCTCACGCGAACAGTTTTTCAAACCGTAAAAACAAAGCACAACTTTGTCAGTGATCGTGTAGGGAGGACCGATGCTTCTAGGTGTCCAACTTTCAGTAGTTTATTTATTTATTTATTGCTCACAATCTTTCAACCTTATTCAACTTCGTGGCTCAGCTTTCCAGCCATTTAGCCTTATATATATCCCTTTCCCAAAACAAAATAACATTCTTAAAATAACTAATAACAACACAACAAAACTTAATTAACTTAATAAATTAATTTAAAAACTAATTCACTTCTCACAATTTAACGATTTCTATAAATAAATTATATACATATTAACAATTTTAAATAATTTTATAAATAATAATTATGTACAAACGACAACATTTATCTCTATCCCGTTATCCGCTAACTTATCCTCCTCATTCCATTTCTTTCTAATTATCGCCATGAACAACCCTACGTCCTTTAGAACCTTATCGTCATTGCTTCTACCAATAAATAAATAATTATTCTCCTCAGACATCCATGATTTTAAATGATTGCCAATTAATTTAGAACGTAATTTCTTTAATTTGTTGCAATTTAGTAATAAATGTTGTGCTGAAATATTACCCCCGCATAGCCGGCATGCTTTCCCTTCCACATTCCCTCCCCTTAGCTTCCAAACTCCCATCCTCCACCAAGCTATTCCCCCTCTCTCTCTCTTTCCTATATTCAAATACTTTGCCCTCCCAAAATCTCCCATTACTTTAACAAAATTTTCCAGCGACGATTTTTCCCACATTTGAGTTGCCAAAGATTGTGTCTCTATATTTGTAAATTTATTCTTAAACTGCTTTTTTATGAATTTTATTTTTAAATCAGAATTTTGCAATATCCATTCGAGGCCTATTTCCTCCATCTTTTTCTCTAATTTCCCTAACCAACACGTGCTTTTTAGCTCAATTTGATATTGGAAGCATATCTGTTGTAAAACTCCACATTTCCCGTCCCTTAGCTTAACCCATAACTCCATACTCTTACATAATAAATCAGCCTGAACCGGAAGAATGCCTAGTTCCCATCTCGCGGCACAATTCGCAGCGCTTCTAGGCACATTCATCACAGCCTTAGCAAAGTCATTTTGAATTGTTTCCAGCTCCCTAACATTAGTTTCGCAACTCCACATTTCCCCTCCATATAAATACACCGATTTTACTAAAGAATTAAATAAGGTTTTCAATAGCGCCAAACTTATATTTGGTAATTTTTTTATTATTTTATTCATTGTTATACACGCTGTCTTACCCTTTCCCTTTGCCATAGTTATATGATGGTTCCAAGCGCCATTGCTACTTAGCCAAAACCCTAAATATTTTGTTTGTTTACTTACTTTCATTTCTTGACCCCCATAGTGCCATCGTTCTGCTCTCGCTGGTTTCCCCCCTTTTTTGAAAACTACTATCTGGCTTTTCTCTACATTTACTTTTAAACCCCACGATTTACAATAATTTCCCAGTACACTTAGACCCCTCTGCAAACCGACTACTGACATCGAAGGTATAACAACATCATCAGCAAATAGCAGAATGGGTATCTCCGTTCCCTTTATAGACTGAGGGTGCGTGCCACCCTCAAGAATGTCTTCTGCTAGATCATCTATAAACAATAAAAATAATATAGGCGATATTGTGCATCCTTGCCTAACCCCAACGTTACTTTCAATTTTCCCGCTTGTTGACCCCTGTGTTGACCTAATATTTAACTCTACACTTTGATATATATTAATTAGTGTATTAATCATACTTTCAGTAGTTGCGTATGTATTGTGTCTTTCTTCAATGTTTCTTGAATACAATATACCAGCACTGCAACACCTTAAGGTTGAGCGAGGGCCTTGCCAGTTTCGCCTATGTTCTCCTTTTTTGTTTGTTTATAACATATTTTTTTGAATTATTTAAAAATATTCTAATTTCAGACAAAATTTGGCCTCCAATTTTGTTTGTTTATAGCATATTTTTTTAATTATTTAAAAATATTATAATTTCAGACAAAGAAAACGATATTGTAGTTTTTAGCGGATTTGCATAGGAAAGATGAACAATTTCAGTGACATTTATGGTGAGACCTAAGGTCGGGAGTAGTCGATGAGCACCGACCATGGTGACCAGTACACGTTTTGGGGTGTCATTAACAATTGTATATATGTATATGTATATATGTGTTCGCACTTTACCGACCGCATTTAAGTCCAATTTGACACAAATTTGGTACACATGTTGGTTGTCTACGTCGCTCGGACGAGTTCGTTAGCCAAGAAAATAAATCAACCGGAAGCGTTTTTTTACCGGAAGTAACATGTTGTGCGATTTTTCGTATTAGAATGAAACTTTTTTGGGGCTTTACCTTAAAATATAAATATAGGATATTATTCTGCTCATTTTGTTTTTTACACGACCTTATAGCTCGCTTGGTTCCCCCACAATCAATAAAAACGTAAAATGCCATTAAAGTACCCGGTTCCGCGTGGATTTTACCGTGGGGGCATCTTCCGAGATCGTACTTTGCGAGCGAAGCGAAACAGTCCATAATGCAAGGCCACGAGGTCGAGGTGCAAAACTCACAAAGCGAGTGTTTCCGCTGTGCGTGGAACGAAGGAGCGCGTGAGTAGAAGCTGGAGGCTGAGGTGCAAAGAAATTCTGCTAATATATTTCATACACATGGGCAGCTATTCAGCGCCTTCATGAGTAGATCAATTTTCCAAATAGTCGGTTGAAACCCTAAAACATATAAACTTAATTTTGGAAATTCGCTCAACTCACGTCAGCGGTTCAGCTGCGTGGTCAAATTATTTAGATATTCGTGTTAACACGGTGAACACGTTTTTAAACTTTCATTAAATGTTTCAATACAGCCCGATAACCATCTAATACTATTAAAGGTGTGCAATACCATTCCAGTGAGCTATTGTGGGAGTTTTGTTAAACTTATGGCCGTAATAATAAAATCATTGTATATCAAATTAGTAACAGTAATTAAACCCAATATAATTGTCTTCAAGATGTTTCACAACTTTTTACGTTGAAAAACGGCTCCCGAAACACGTTAGTACGAACTGCATATTTTTGCTGTTTTACGCAAGGTATAGAAGATCCTTGATTATACGAGTATTAAGTTGATTATACGAGTATGTTGTCAGTATCGGTATAATGTAGGTAAACAGATGTTTTACTTATAATAATAAGGGTTATAGGCTGCTGCGATCTGTGGTGCAAATCCGAACTACTGCTCACATACATTACTTATTTGCTACCAGCTATTTGGGAGCCACGATTAGTACGGACAAAGTGGTAACTTAATTTAAACAATGCATTCAAATACACTTACAAATGCGTTTATTTAGCTTAATATTTTGTTGGAAATACTTTATTGGATAGAATACTTGTGTAAACATTACTGTATACAAAATTGATAAACATAATGAAAACGAATTCTGAACACAAACTTCTCAAGTGAACAGTTTTTCAAACCGTAAAAACAAGGTAGAAATTTGTCAGTGACAGTCTTGTGGAGGACCGATGCTTCTATGTGTTCAACTTTCAGTAGTGAGTATGTATTGTGTTTCCTAGTTTTGAACACATACCAGTACTGCGACACCTTAAAAAGCGATCGTTTGTCCTCTTTTTTGTTTGTTTATTTAACATATTTTAACATAATGTGACAAGCGTGTTCGATCCTTACTATGGTTTATAACTTAGATTGAGTGACCTACTGGATGAAAAAGTATCGTTTTGATGTTATTTAAATGGGGATTTAAAAATAATAATAATAATAAGTATTATTATTTCTGGAATTATTATTATTAGTTTAGGCGATGATAACCACCCAGGTTTTTCGCCTATAAAAAAAAACTAAGTCATAAAACATAGTAAGGATCGAACATGCTTATCACTCCAGAAAATTTGGGAAATGTTAAGGAACACTTTGAGTCCAGGCTGTATTTTTGTCAAGAAGTCAAAGGTTCTCATTTCGAGAACTTAATCTGAGTGTCAATGACGTGAGTGCTAATGTTTTCACTGTAACATAATTATTAATGAAACATTAAACAGGAGTTTTTTGGGAAAATTATAACTTTGATTGGCCATTATGTAGGATAGAGTCAACATACAGACCTCCGGTTTGCGCCGATCTTCTTCTTTTATCAAGACCTTTAAAATGAGTTGTCACTAAACAGGGGTTCTCATTTAAAATTTTCGACTTACCCCCAAAATACCCCATTTTTGGGGGAGGGTTTGAAATTTACGATACACCAAAAAAACTCAATTTTTGGTCATGTTGGCAATCCCCAAAGCAAATCTGTCTACTTCCATTAATAAAAAAAAATAATACGGGGGTGGGACTTTTAAGACACCCGGTATTATAAAGGAAGAGTGACTACGTGTCTGAAGATGGAGTAAATCTCCGAAACGCGTCATATGAGAAGAAAGAAGTCAAGTGACGGACAAATACAAAAGTAAGTAAAATTTAAGTGTACGTTGACTTGGATACAGAAAGAAAATGAATCTTAAAATAAAAGAAGAGTTTGGATTTCAGAGGTTAATTTATTATTTGACGGGAGCCCTGGCAAATTTGTCCCTATGCCCTAGGTTTCTCTCCACGGCCCTGTATTTACATTATGTACATATTATATAGTGTACAATAGCATTTATTAGTTTATATTCAAACTAAATGCTGTCATTTAAAAATAGATTGCTCTGCTGTAGTAAAACTATACCGCTCAAACATTGAATAAAGTAGATTTCATTTCATTTATTACAAATTACAACCGCGGGAGGGTGCTGGACTACAGTATATATATATTGCCACTGCCCCCACCTTGACTTAAACGAATCGGGTGCACTCGCTTCCACCAGTAAATGTTCGTTGTCCCGGTGGGCCAGCACTGCCCTGATGCATATTAATACGTATTATTTCAACTTGTTCAAAAATTATAATGAAAGAATAAATAATTCATAATATAGGTTAAAGACACTTGTTATGCATTTATCAATTGAAAATGTTGACAATAGCGTGTTCAGAAAATTAAAATCACGTTGTAAGGTGTAGGCTATTATATATCAGGGCTATAGAATACAAGAGCTAGACCATTCCGCCAAGGAAAGCGTTCGCGTCACTGTCACTGTGATGACGTCACGGTGGTAACACCTGCTCCATTACCACAGCTTCTCATAAGTACAATAATTCTGCTACAATAATTTCAATTTCTTAGCAAAGCTGTAACATTTTTATGATACGCTCTTCTTTAGTTTTAGTATTAACACTACACAAAAAAATAAGTAGACTAAACAATAAATTAGTCTAAAGATGTAAGAAAAAGACAGGGTTACAATAAAACTAACTAATTCGTAGGTAATAAACCGATGTAGTGTAATAATGTTAGCATACTTTTAATTTGATTCTCTGAACCATTTCTGAAAACTAAATACTAAATTGAACAAAATGTGCCACTTTATTGAAAATAATTGTATTTATTACAATAAACCACCAAAACTTGAATGTCATACTGCAGTTTAATAAAACATGTTTAACACTTATAAAATGAAACACATAAAAGTTATAAATACTTACACATAATGAGTAGCTTATATGCAGATATGCACATGACATAATAATTACTGCTGACATAAAATATATATTTCTTTAAATAAAACTGCTTTATAGAAATTATCTTTCCCTAGGCCTTAGGGAATAGTTAATTTAATAGTTGAATTTAAACAATTAAACTAGTTAAATTTAAATTGACACTGTGCAATTTAATTTAGTCTAGAAGTTTAACTAAAATTATGTTTTATTTTTTATTTTTGCCATCAATAATTTTATTACTCTATTTTTAAATTTGATTATAATTATTTGTATAATATATATTTATTTATATCTAAGTATTCTGACAATTTTAAGTGCATTTTGCTAGTAAAGTTTTTTTTAAATATTTTAACTTAAAGCTGCAAAAGAAATTACTTGAGGACCTTGGTAACTTTTTTACATAAAGTAATCTCGCTTGCAACTCTTACATTTAATAAATAATATTTTTTTATGTTTATTTTAATTTGAAGCTGATTACTTAAAATTTGTTGTTTTTAAGTTTTGAGTTATCAATAATTACCGGTAATCTAAGTTTAAACCTTATTATTATTTATTTATTATATATATATTTATTTATATCTATATTTATTTATATCTATTTATGTATATATGAAATGTTTGTTTTAATGTATTTTGTTAGTAAAGGTGTTTCTTGGAATATTCAAGTAACGCTGCAGACAATATTACTTGATAATCTTGGTAACATTTCATAAAGTAATCTCGTCTGCAACGTAACATTAAATAAATAAATACCTTGCTAAACATATAATTTAAGTGATTGTGTGTATTGTATAACTTTTTAAAGAAATTCATGGAATACATCTCCGAGAAAATCAGCCTTGAATATACTCCAAAGGCGAAATTCTCGCGGAATCAAATACTTCCTTTAAACACTTGTACTGAAAAAATAATTTCCCAATATTAACCAAACTAGCTAAACATAAAACTTAGGCGATTGTGTGTATTGAATAATTTTTTAAGAAATTAGTGGAATGCCTCTTCGAGAAAATTAGCCTAAATATGCGTTAAAAGGCGAAAATCTCGCGGAATTATATACCTTCTTTAAACACTTGTACTGAACAAAATAATTACTCAGTATTAACCAAACGTGGTAAATATATAATATAGGTGATTGTGTGCATTGTTTAATTTTTTCAAGAAATTTCTGGAATGCCTCTCCGAGAAAATTAGCTTTAAATATGCTTCAAAAGGCGAAAATCTCGCGGAATTATATACCTTCTTAAACACCTGTACTGAACAAAATAATTACTCAATATTAACCAAACTTGGTAAACATATAATATTGGTGATTGTGTGTATTGCATAATTTTTTAAAGAATTATAATTCTGCAAAGTTATATCAAATAACACGTGAGAGCTAAGGCGAACCGTGCTTACGAGGCGTGCCATGGTACCATAGTGACGTCACATAGGGGGGGCCGGGGGGAAGGTTGGGACAGTCGGCGAGCGTTAACATCAAAGGAGTGGACCAGCCCTTGTATTCTATATGCCGGTTAATTTCTTCTTCTTTACAACATTTAAAAAGAACAGCAGTTATTATTATTTTGTTAACAGAGTAAATAAATATGTAAGTAATACATAATTAGTAATTAATATTCATTTGTTAGTTTACATAATGAAAAAGTAAACTTCAGAATTTATGAAATAAATTAAGGATAGTAAAACTGGATTGAATGATAAATTACACAAAATTGTAATCAATAGAATGACTAGATCTAAAACGCCTAGCCTATAACACGATCTAACTTCCGCTTTCTTTATTATTGGCTTTCTTGTTGAGGAAAATAGCATGCAGTTCAGACATCGAGATTTTTTTGTTAATTTCCGTATTAATCAAACAAATCTGGTAAAATATTTGAAAAACTAGTCCCTTAAACGTGCTAATAATGATGTTGGACTAGTCTTCTATGATGTACATAACACGATGTTAAAATTTCACTATTCAAAAGTAGCGTGCACAGGCAAGTGCATTTAAATCTAGTTAAGATTTTTTGTAATATTAAACTTGTTTGTCGCACATCAAAAATAACTTAAAACTTTGGTCAAGGACCTTGATTGTTTCGATAAGTTATTAACGTATCTAGGCGTATCTGTAATGTATGCCTCAGACTAGTCTTTTAGGGTTTCTATTTATTAGTTTCAAGTTTGGATATTGAATATAGCCAGTGGCGGAGATAGCGAGCCCGCGATCTGGGGTTTTAAGTAAGTATTGTCAAAAAAATACTAAAATAAGCTAAATGTCGGCAGACATGATTGTGCATCCAAAACTGCAATAACCATTATTTTTTAGAGAGCAGTATTTATTATTTAATGTCATGAATCAAACCGTAAGTAGCAGGTAGCCAGGGTACAGACGCCAAGTTACTGTATACAAACTATAATAGGTCTAAGGCAAGAATCGCCCGATTAATTTCTATTTAGCCCATGACTCATGATACGAAGTATGCGTATTGTTTATCGTTTACCAAAGGTTCTCTAGTTTACAAATGGTAGTCGAAAACTTTTCTTTTTTGAGTCCGGAAAACTTGACAAAACTTCCAGAGAAAGATATTACAGAAAAAGCAATTGTCCTCATAAATAAGTATCCTGATGACACCAATGACCAGCTAACGGGAGAAATATTGTCGTTCAGGTCATTGTTATCATATGAGATTGCCGCAAAAAAAAACTCCGAGATATAGCAAAACTGCTGATTGAAGAAAATAATTTGCTCTTAAGTAGCTTTCCAAACCTTGCCACAACGGTGCAACTGTACCTCCCCCTACCAGTGACGACTGCTACGGCAGAAAGAAGCTTTTCAAAATTAAAGCTTATCAAGAATTATTTGAGAAGTACTATGAGTCAATCAAGACTTAGTGATTTGACGATCCTCAGTATTGAACAACAGGAAACGCGAGGAATTAATGTAGATAAAATTGTAGAAGAGTTTCTTCTTTTGAAAAAACGCAGATTAGGCCAACTTCAATAACTATGATAAACTGTCTCTACTGACTTTTTTTAATATTAAGTGATCTAGTGATTGTGTAAATATTTGTTCAATTACCTAAATAACTTATAAACAATTACCATACAATGAACAAAATTACAATAGACTCAGTTTAAAGCATTGGCATTGGATAAACAAAGGACATGAGATAATCCGAAAAATATATACTAGAAAGTGACCAGTGCAGAATGGATTTTTGGTAAGTTTATAACTTTTTATAAATTGATAATAAGTGACATATTTACAGCCGTGAAAACACAATCACTTGGATTTTTCTAATAATACTAATTTATTTGTTAAAATAATAACCCTAATCTCATTAATACTATTACTGCTACATTTAAGAGGAATGCAAATCTTATTACTATAAGTTTTTATGACGAAAATGAGTCAAAACCAATAAGAGTGTTTTAGACCAGTTTAAATCATACTATTAACAATACATTTATTTCTTTGTATGAAATATAAATTATTTTACTTATTGAATTTACTTTAATTTAATATTTAACATATTCTGTAATAATTATCTCATGTCTCAGTAGTAGGTTTTTGATTCGTCCTTGGAGCGCGAGTGTAAGAATAACGTATACAAAAATTGTATATTTTATTTTATATCAGTCATCCAATAAGCCGAAAACTATTTATCATGGCGTTCGTGCAGTAAACGAAATGTCGGGTCATATGCGTCGGTTAATGAATAAATTAACCCTTTCACTCGTCAATAGTAATAATGGTTTTAAAGATATTATAGGGGGAGGGGGGCCCGCGGGTTCTTATCCCCGTCACTGCTTCCTACAAAAACTTCTGGAAATGTTCATTTTGCAAGAACAATTAATTAATTATTGCAAACTACTCGTAATTGCCAACGTTTTGTTCCTACTGGTGATTAATTAACGTTCGCTGTTTCACTGTTTTCCTTTGTTCTATAGTTTTGACAGTTA